>RBZT01000732.1:0-12353 GCA_003693705.1 Polymyxa betae
CGTCTTGGTGAGCTGCTGCATTCGATGATCTGGTTTCCACCATGTTGGTTGCTGGTCGTGAGCAACTGGGACTCTTAATCTGCTAGACGGAGTCGAGTTTGGAATTGGGAGAGTTTAGAAGAAGTGAAGTATTTATCATAATATTGAGATATATCAAGGTTGTCAAGGGCGTGTGCCCTTTGGTATGGTCATCAACCGTGTCGTGGCGTATCTTCCTTGACAATTCAGCCAATGCTGCCGTGACGCAATGGTCAGCGTGTTAGTCTTCGGAACTGGAGGTCCGGGTTCGAGTCCCGGCGGCGGTATTAGTTTTTGCATGAATATTCAACATCCCTTTTGGAGCTTCTGACTTCTACAACGGATTTCATGAATCAGCTAAGCTAACTCATAAAAAATTGTAATCGATTCAACATTCTGTTATCATCAACGGAGCTCAAGTCGAAACAAACATTAAAAATTTGATGAGCTCAATCATGACATGTATCGTTCATAACCGTAAAAACAACTACAACGCTCCATTTCATTGCATTTCCCACAAGAATTGCAATAAAGTTGGCATAGGCCATATATATTCCCAGCCAAGACAGACTCGTGAATGCTTGAGTTTCATCTAGAAAGAGGCTGTTCCTGTGTCTTGCTACCGCTAAAAAAACTTTCTGTGATCGGAATTAGTAACACGATCGAAGCGTTTAAGCAACAGTCCTGATACTTGGCCCAGATCTGCCGATGCATCCAGAGCGCCATCGCTAACAAGCCAGCAGAGCTTCCGATAATAAGCGTCTCTTTACCGTACCATTCCAAAACATCCCGATTGAGCCACGTCCTTCGTACGCCTTCGCGCTGATCCATTTGGACGGGTGAGAACGAGATCGACGTCAACCTTCAAGAATGCTTCTGGCTTCAAATGAATGAATCAGAATGGCGCATAAGCAGGCAGGTCTGTTCCAGTTTCCTTCATTCATGATGTGATATCGCATATCTAAGCGAATGGCTCAAATTTTGCCAATCATCTGCTGGTACTTTAACAAGAGCTTCGCTCTGCTACATCATCCGGAACTGGAGCCCTAATTAAAGAATTGAACTATAAAGAGGCAGTGATAATTGAAGCAACGCAAAGCCAAAAAGCGCTCTGAATAATTGAAAGGATTCTATGGCAATAAATGGAGGACGAGCAAGCCGAGCGATGCAGCAATGACTCTCAGGGAAACGTCTTGTTTACATAGCCTTAGCAGCTTTAACACTGAATAACCGAATCAAGCTTCCTAAAGATACTTGCGATCAGATCGCTTCATCTGTCGATCTTGGACGATCTGTATTCGCAATGAGCACTAGCCTGTGTGTTAACTGGTACTGACCTGTTGGGCTTTGAATGAATAATAGAGACCAATTGGGACAAGGACGCCGAATACAAGACCAAGCGCTGCATTACGGGGAGTGACACTAAAAGCAGCAATAAGATTATATCGCGAACGAAACCTCGAACCTAAAATCGGAGGCGAAATCCTTCCGATTATAGGGGGAAATGAGGCATGCGCTAAACAATAAATGCTTCAAAGCGAATCAAGTGAAGGCCAAAGCAAAATCATCCAAACCTTAAATAACGGATTACAAACAAACGTATCATCGAGAAGTCAACTTCAAATGTGAGTCTGGAAAAGTATAGATAACAGGACACATCGAGCGATTCAGACATCCATACCGGAATCGATCTTGAAGGGTCTCACGCGCCAAATTGGCTTCCTCGATGAATCGGTTCACGCGCATCGTGCTCGGGTCGTGATTATCGCCTGCCATCGAAACGGTGATCAACCAGGTTGTCGAAAGCGCTTTCACAAAGTCGGCTTCAAAGAGGTTTAAAAAGAGTTCGATTTGAAGTTCGAGCGCGCACTTTTTTATATAATCCCGCGACAATGCTTTCTGCTGCGCTTTCACAAAGTCGGCTATAAAGAGGGTCAAAAGAGTTCGATTTGAAGTTCGAGCGCGCACTTTTTTTATAATCCCGCCACAATGCTTTCTGCTGCGCTTTTCACAAAGTCGACTTCAAAGAGGCTTTCAAAAGTCAAAACTGCCTTTATGCGCGCTCGCGCACTTTTTTCAGATCCCGATTGAAGGCCATCAGCTTCTGTATCTCACGGTGTATCTGAATCATCAAATTTTTCGCAGATGGAGGCATTCTCAGTCCTCCGACCAGACTGCTGGTTATGTATTCTGGATTTCTGAAGCTGCGTAATGGCCTCGATTTCACATTGAAAATAGAAAAACTGAGAACAGCGTCATGCAATATTTATCCTACAGAGACATTTCATTATTCAAGATTTGTAATTAAAGTATTTAGCAATTAACTACTGCTGCCCCATGCAGCGGAAAACCGACACGACAGTATTCAATTATCACAATAAGATTTTGATGGCAGCTAGTGCGGAATATCCATAGATAACCGATACTGTAAACAATTCTTCACAGAAAGCCATAAACATGAATCAGAATTAGAAGCGAAACTCTTTATCTCAAAATTTATTGCGGTAGAGTCTTTGATGAGCATTTCTGAGGTATTTTGTACCGATGAGCGCCTGAGCGTAGAGAGCGTTGAAACAGCAATCGTTTACGTTGGAAGTATCCGCTTCACAGCTGCACACACGAAATTTGGCTATTTAGAATCGGACGCAACCACCCAAGATCAGAACAGAAAGCGCCGCATACTCAACGGGGCCAACGCCAGATCGGGTTCGCAGGACAGCTCGTAGTGAACTTGGATGCTAATTGGTCGTTATGCAGTGTAGAGAGGACACCGAGCGGCGTTTGCATCGATGTTCGACCTGGACGACCAGCAGCGGTAACGTCAGACGGGCGTTACACAGCAAGTGACGTAACGTGGCGACCGAAGGCTTGGCATCGGGCGGCAGCGGAATGGCGTCGACCAGAACCGCGAAGGTCAGCGCCGCTTGCAGCGATTGCAGGACGAAAATCGCGAAGACGATGGTGAAGAATCGCGATTTGGCACGCCCGGCCTCGGTCACGGCTGTCGTCGAGCGGCAGAGCGCTATGTCCAGGTACCGATAGAACCGCGCCACGACCACCGAATCCAAGACGACCGGTACGGCATGGGCGACGATTGCGAACGCGAATCGATCCGTGAAGCGGAACGTGCAGGTGCCGGTTTGCGGGTAGATGAACGGGACGACGGAGACCCCGTGCCAGGCCGGCAGCGTCACGGCCAACGCCGCAGACGCATAGCGAAGGCCGCGATCCACAGCGTGGTCGATGGGATCGCCCAGGGCGTTCATCTGCGACAGACGCAGGGAGAAGATCGTCATCATGATGCCCTGGGCGAACCAGAACTCGGCACCGCCCAGCAACAGCATCGTGTGGCATTCGGGCGGCGTCAGGGCGCCATTTGCGATCTGCTGCAGCGTGTTGATGATGGTCAGGCTGACGCAAATCATGGTCAGCTGATGGATGCGATTCCAAGGGGACGCCGTTCGCCAATGGCCGCGTACGAACCAGGCGTATAGAATTAGCATGACGAGGCTGGCTCCGGCCTGGATCAGATAGGAAGCTGTATATGGGCCGAATATAATTGGGTCGATTAGATTCGCCATGCGGGACGTTTTAATTCTCAAACGTTGGCGCGTGCCGAACTGCGCCGAATGCCGTTATTGAGGGTGGCGAAGTGGCTGACTTAATCGTCGTCGACGAAATAGAACAAATTGATGAGGTCGTACCACAAGTGCATGATGGTCAAGTTCCACAGCGGCCGCAGATCTCTGAAGTAGCGAAGCGCAGCCTCTGTTTGGGGGTTTTCATCACTGCCGTTTGGCTGAACTGCGAGCTGCTGAAGGTTCCCTTTCGGCGAATTCTTCGCAATAGGACGGATCTGGCGTCCATCCAGATATAGAGCTGATGCCCTGCGCGAAATTAGTATCCAAATTTTTGCATCTGCACGACATGCAGATACTCGATTTGTGTTTCGAAATTTTTTTGAATACTGCATTGATAATGTATTGATTCTAATATGAAGTGATGCGAAAGCTTAGGAGGCGGAGAGGCGGCGTCACTCAGTATGATCGATGTTCAGGCGAAGGCCCAATGGTTGCAGCTCATTAGGTGGCAAGGAAGACTTGGGCAATGTTGCAAACCCGGATGTAAAAACCAAACATTACAATTTCAAAGGGTTTGCTTGAGATACGCGATAAAGTTGGGGAGCACAACACATTGCATTCAATCATTGACATTCAAAGCGAAAACCACCAAGAATACGATCAGGTGTGAAATTAACGAGCTGCTCTCAGATAGCAGATGCCGAGATGAGGAAGTCTCAAGTTTCCAAAAGGATTTCTTGTAAATCACATTGCAGCCCGTCGTAACTTTCTAAAACTTCGGCCAACGCTGCACAGAAAGTCTGATAGAGTTGAAGCCGAAGGCGGCGCGACTCGGTGGTCCTTAGAACAGCCCGACATTCTCTTGCCGACAAACAGTCGGCAATCGCGAGCACAGCGCTGCCATCGAATGGATCGCCTTGTGATATAACAGCTTTATCTGGCATCCATAAGCGATTGCGCTTGACAGCATCACGCAAAGCAGGGCGAAATGGACCGGATGCATTTACGATTCGTTGAACAGATAGCAGGTCAAGCACCAAGAGTTCGCAGCCCGGGCAGCAAACAATTTCGCAAACCGATTTCAAATTAGTGATGAGGGAGCCCCCAAATGTGAATCCAGGCCCGTTACGCTCTATCACTCCAGATTCCCAGTTATAGCATAAAACCTGCATAGCCATTCAAATGGAATACTTGCAAACGAAAATAGGAAAATACCTCGCCGCATGATACAATATAATATCGGTTGTCAATGGCAGCAGTCTTGTACAAGGCGAAGTGAGAGGAAGGAACAACGGTCTCCACAGTTCGTAGAAGATCATAAAACAAGACACTGTCGTCGGGCATCGTCAAGCGAGCAAGCTGTTCTGCAATCACAGCCCGGTATGACGGCGGCAGCTCATCATATTCGAGTCGCGAATATTCCCGTTCGGCATTACGAACCTGGAATAAGAACCAATCTTGGATTGATTGCTCCAGTTTTGGCCCACACTCTCCTACATACAGACAAACATATGAGCATCCGAGAAAAATGAATACATAATGAAGGAAATATCGTTAATGAAATAGAATGATCAAGATGCAAACATCATAAGTGATGAAATAGAATGATAAATATGCAAACATCATAAGTGATGAAATAGAATGATGATGATGAAACCATCATTGAGTAAAGAGTAAACGGAGCCTCAAATGCTCTCTAAATTCGAATTATGTCTATACATGCAAAATTTCAACTGACGTGCGTTTAAATATTGCCGAATGGCCCAGGTACGGCCCGACACCGGATTGTCCCGAAGACGTTCCTCTAGGTTGCTCCGGGCAATGGCGACAGTCCATAAAAGGAAAGAGACGACACCAAGAGCCATCAAGAGTATGACGTAGAAACGGGTGTCAACGGTTCTCATTGATATGTCGCCGTACCCGATCGGAAAGAAAGTCGACGACGTGAAATATAAGACACTTAGATATTGCCTGCAAGGGACTGTTAAGTTAGAAATCTGTTGAAAAAATCATGAAAAAAATGTAGGAGAATATAAGCTATCACAATCCTAAACGACAATTTGCAAATGATGAAATATTCTCAAACCCAAATTTTTCTCAGGAGCAGCATAACAAAAATCTGTAAACTGAGCAGCATAGAATCCACAATGACGAACATTGGGGCTTACTCAAAAAACGAATCTCCAATAACCTCGTTCTCTAGGAAAATTCCATGCATAAACATGAGAGGAATTCCGAACCAGTGAAGCACTAGAAGCAGCGAAATGGCTTCGTGATTGTTAATACACAGAGATTTCTAGAAGCAACCATCTTTGCTTTCAAAAATCTAAATTTAGCCCTTTTGAGTTGCTAACTGAGCGATAGCACCTAAAACAGTAGAAAATGAAAATAGACTTGTCCTTACTTTGTTCTGTCGGTCGAAGTTTGCTACTGTCTATATGGAATAGACTCCATAGGCGTTCAATCACTTGAAACAGGTAGACAATGCGAAATAAGCCCAAAGCATGTACGGCCATGCTGATATCGAGGCCGTCATTAATCGTCTCGGTGTTTGAAGCGAGAGCCCATGCTAAAGTATGATATGGTACGGCAGCAATGATATCCAGCCAGAGCTGTGGTCCGACCCGGAAGGCTATCACCTCGGACAGGGTCTCGGTTCGTGCTCCAAATCGAGTATACGCTCGCGTATTGCAATCGACAGGGATCTTCAGTAAGAAGATCAAGTCGGTCCAAGCAGACGAGAGGTACAAAGACGCAACCTGCCCGGCAACGCTGGCAGGCGTCACAAATCCCTCCCAAAGGACGGCCATAAGCCGGGCAATGTCGAAAGCCTTACGTCCCGGGTGCATCGGCTCGAACAAAGGCAGCACCAGCATCTTGGCCATTTCAGTGATTGCCTGAAAGAGCGCCCCTCTCAGCTAGCAGAGACAGGGATGAGGTCGCGCCTTCTCGTTAGTAACGAGAAATCGAAGATGAATAAACCTCCGGAGAATTTGATCCTAATAACCGTTTCGGAGGAACAAAGTAGAGGAAGCAGGCTACTCATGTTCATGGTAACAGCTATATGTTTGGGATTTCAAGCAACCTCTTGAAAGGCTTTAAAGACGATCTCGCGCAGCAAAAGATTTGAAATCTGTCGAATGAGGTTAGGTTGTCACACACTTCAATAGGTGAAATTCATCGCTTGCTAGATTATCAATCCACTGATTCTACGAGCAGCATCGACTGCATTTCATAGTAGTTTTGCATAGAATAACAATCTAACCAAGCCATACTTAGGCATTTATCGAACTTGAACGTAGATATCAAAGTTATAGTATAATATATCTGGCTAATGTAGTTCACAGCCTTGCACACGAAGAAAATTCTCTAAGTTGAAGCGCATTTCTCTTTGTTGCCTTCGGGAAGTTCACAATGATTTTGAGGGGTGATTTCGCCCCGATGGTTTGATATCTGTCTTGAATCTTTGATGGCGGCAGGCCTTGACTCCTCAGGAATATTAATGCGAGGGGAACGAGGTTTATCGCGACTGAGTTCGCCTTGCAACCCTAATAACGTGAGCGGGAAGGGTGTTGTGAATAGTCATAAACCAAAACGGAGTTTCTAATTTTAAACTTGAATCAAGCTTACCCCATTGAAAAACAAAGCGAACATCAGCTAAAAAACCTGGCAAACAAGACAGCTTCGACCTTGAACAGAAAATCAAAATTAACACTGATATTAGGAAACGAACAGAACAACAAGACATCCAAACATCAGGGCGTAAACGCAGAAATGCGGCTTACTAGGAATAGACACAGAATAACGATAATAGGATTCTTGAGGCATCATAGATGGATAAGAGGAAGGTGGTGACCAGGGCTGCGGTGGATACCAACAGAATCCGTCGTTTTGGGCAACGTATAGCATTCCGAGCGAGTCCACGTACATGGCAGGATAGTAAGGATACGAAGCCGGCGAAAGAGCCGGTGCTGGAGCCGGCCGCGATTGAGATATTGAAGAAGCCCTCCTATAGGCAGACTGGCAATTCAAAGTTTTACCCATGAAGACCAAAGGCGGGTCGGTTTCCTTTGCATCACGGGCAAGATCAGGGCTGGCAAAAGTTACGAATCCATACCTATCAAAACATTAAAGAACATCCTTCGCAGGGAATTGAACCCTCCGCATCATAATAGCGAAAATTACGAGGAAATGGCAAATTGCTATCAGGAAACTACAAAGAGTGAATAAAACGAAGACGCGAAAAAAGCAATTGCCAGAATCGCTTGGAGAAAGATGACAAAACAGCATAAGACTACTTTTTAACAACTAAATGCAGATAACGACCACTCAGAAGGCAAGCACAAAATGCAGTCTGAGACAAAACCATAACTTACCCTTTCGAGCGATTAGTTTCACGATCGAATATAATTCGGCAATGTATTGCAGGCCCGATCTCATCGTTGAAAAATTCAAGCAGGTCGGCTTCCGAAGCCTGTGTCGTCTACTAAATGGCATGCTGACGTCATCGTCTCTCACTTGTACCTTCCAGTTGATGCCGCCGACAAAAACGACCGACTTGTCGTCGGCATATCGGCGCCCATAACCAGGCCCTGGGCGGCCGTCGCCGTCGTTTTCGTCGGTCATCGGCGAAAGCAAAGCTGTGGACAGCGCCAAAGGAGTCACAGAGATAGACCAGATGGCGGGATGAGATGAGAGATTCTCGATATGACGGAGGCGACCCCGTTGGGCGTGCACGCCACGGACAGGCCACCGATCTGTCGGAGGCCGCGCTTCCCACTTCCTGACTGTACGTCTTGCTTCTCGATTTTCGTTCGTTTTCGATTGCTGTGTGCCGAATGATTGAGCTGCCTAAACGTAACAATTGTGTGTTCGAGAACGAAAATGGTATCCGGAAGCCATGGTTGCTGAAACAGCCAGGCTGTGCCTACTATTATGTTAATGAAGGGTAGAATAGCGTCGCTGTATTTGACAAAGGAAGATGTTTTAACAAATCGCATTGATTGATAACGGCAGGGGTCCGATTGAAATCCGATGTCCGCTGGATAGAAGGGACTGATAATCACCATGACTAGATTTCATTGACAGGTTCCAAATAAACTTTGAGACTACTAGAGCCTTTTGAATGTGTTGTAATTGTAGCTAATCGGTTCTATAAACAACAGAATGCAGTATGACAGCTCATAGTGCTATCAGTGCATCTGGAGCCTTATCTGGGTGTTTAGATGGAAATCAGGGTGCGCCTGCTTCGAATTTGAACAATTCTTCAAGAGAGCGTGTGAAATGAAGCGGCTGATGGGGTCATGGGGACTGCGGTTTCAGCAGGTCACGACATTCGTATTATGACCTTCCTGCATGCAAAGCTCAATGGACCAATGGCCGTTATTAAATCCAGTCATTGACCAGGCGATAATCGTCGATTTTCAACACTAAGTGGATCATAGCCACAACGAACGTAAAGGCTCCAAGGCAGAACAGCAATAGGCCGAGCCAGTACGAAAAAATGCCCAGCACTAGGGATCCCATTATCATCACCACCCAGGCGGCCAGGGCGATCCATGTGATTTCACCGCTATCGAGATTGTCGATGTAGGAAGTCCTCTCTGGCGTGATGTCGACGTCACCGGTTTGTCCAGATCGCAATAACCATGGACCCTCCAGATCGCCATCAAACAGATGAATGAGACAAGATCCGACCTCCGACTTACTGGAGAAATGATTTCTTCGTAGCGTCGTGCCATTCTCAATAGATCCAAGTCTAACCTCTGTTCAAGGTTTTCGATCTTCGGGCCCAATCTATAATTGAAAATGTGACATCAGCGATTTGTAAGAAGTGATCTTCATCTCGAATTCTCCATTGTGGTAAGGAATGAGAACTTGTGTTTAAATTTGGCACTTTGTTCAACTCGAATAGGCGAATGGGATGTAAAGCAACTAGATGGGCTGTAAGTCGGAATTTGATCCTGATCTGAACGACTGATGCTATGAATCGAGTTTCTAATTTTCTTGATTCGAAAAGAGTATGCTGGGAGTCTCTGATAATTTCGGCAATATTCCATTTGATCACTCAAGATAGCAGCAGAAATTCGAGCGAACATTTTTTGTGAAAACCTGGATCTATGAAATCGTTTATGAAGTCATCAGTCGCCTTGGGTTTGCTGATATCCTGGATGCCAACATAAGTCTGCTCTACAAAAGCTGAAAAACCATTGGCGAGAAAAATCTAATTAGCTCAATTTCAAACAAGCATTTAAAAGACAGGACTATTCCCCATTTTTTATGCTGGGAAGGCTCCCCACTTGGGCATCGCGAAATGATGTAAATTAATGCCAAAATATTTTACATAAAATTTTGTAGAAGGCGTCATCAATTTCATCTATGGATATTGATACCTGATAAGCGATCATTGAAAGGTTGCAGCTGCCACAATAGGGACAGACTGAAGATTAGGGAAGGGCTCTCTCTGTGTCAGCTGCAGCCACCTAATGACAGCAAGGGTCGTATAGTGATAGTGGTTGCGCGATGTCGTCGGCCGAAGGCAAGATTTCGTCTGAAGGCGGCGGTGAGCGTCGAGGTGGGAGCGGCTTCTGGAATGCAGACCGCTTGGCGACGCTGGACACGTATTTCATCCGGCCGTTCATTCAGGTGAGAATTGGACCTACCGCTGCCTCCAGCATCGTTCTCATTGGGTCAGGGTCTATCTTGGGGCGTCGCTACCAATGTCGCTGGTCTGTTGATATCGACGTTGTACTTCAAGTCGGTTGGCATCTCGGTCTGTGCCAGTTGTGGCCAGCGTGAAGCCTCCAAGTCCACAGAAGATCCGAAGATGCTGCCAAGATGAGATCGTTTGTAAATTCTTTGCCAAGAAATATCAGTATTAAATTGATTCATCTGTCTCCTCCTTAGTCTTTGGCACATTATTCGCTTACCAGTCAGTTTCTATTCAATCTAAGCTCTCCACTCGGTTTGTATCTGGACAATCAGAATGGAGTATTAATCGTTTGGAAATTGTTCTGTGAGAGATTATATCGTTATTGTAGATATCCTATAATATTCTCTGCTTTTCTCAGTTGTTTCGTTGTCAGTTATTTATCTTTCTGGCTTGTTAGCACCGATTGTATCAGGCAAGCTTCCCGACTGGGTCTTGCCCATGCTCTTTGAATTTCTGACCCAAAATATAGAGCATGGACTAGAAATAATTAATGCCAAAGAAGACAATCGATCTGTTTGCATAACCTGGATCGAAGAGTATTGTTGTGAGAGTATCAGATTTAGAAATTCTCCCATCGTTCGGTAGGACATTTGACCCATTTTAACCAGGCACTATTTATTGATATGTTTGGCAGATATTTATCCCAGCTTGGAATCCATAGCAGGCTAACATGACTTATATAAAGTAATGTGACTTCAGCATTTTCGCCACGAAAATTTGTTGAGTTGAGTTCAAAGCAAGGAGCAGAAAGCAGCAACCGTATGGTAGATTGGAATATGTTCATAATATCAATGATGACGAAATAACTTAATGTTCAGAAACTATGTTTTGTACGCCGTCTTGGCGATTTTCCTTTCAATTTACATAGGTTAATTGTATTCATCCTATAAGTAGACCACTTAGAAATATGAAACTCTTAAACATCCTTTGCATAGGCTGTGTTTCATATTTGCAGTATGTCATCACGTTTGTGATCTTTGGTCTGCCAAATCTATCCAAATCAATGGTCGAACAGTAGCTGGAGCCAGTTTCTTCATCAAGCGATTTCTTGTACTTGATCGGATTCTTATAAGGACACTTCGCTCGTGGGCAGATATCATCCTTTTCGTACTCACACAGTCGTGCCCACCCATCGCTCACTGAGGGAGGAGAGGGCTGCTACGCGCTGGCTTTAAAGGGACCGTCAAAGATTTCCTCCTGAAAGATGCCTCGATATCCTGCTGATTTGTATGGCGGCAGTTAAAGATCGAAACCTGAAAGCGCGCTCTTCTTGACGATCGCAGGCTGGTGGATGCTGTCAGCCAATGCGGTTCAAATTATGGTGGCTGATCAAAACTGCTCCTTGGCTACCAAGCGTTTTTGAATTTCGACTTAGCACAGCACGTTCATTGCGACAATCCAGCTATTTCCAAAGTCTCCATAGTATTAATAAACAGCAGTCTAGAGGGTAAAAACAGCTAGATTTTCCATTATAGAATTATCATACGCGTTTGATTCCGCTGACCTCGAAAGGCTACAATCTGATCTCAGACATCTATTTCAGAAATTCGTCAGCATTTGGGGAATATGAGCCTGATACCCCCACAATTTGTTCTTCGAGCGTTTTCGTGCCAGATTCCTTCCCGTGTGCAGGCAGATAGGCTATCTTGTACTGAATGGTATGAAGGCTGTGAACTGGTAGTCCTCGTAGTCAGTTTATGCTGCATTCAACTGTTGGGAAAGGCGCGCTCTTCTAAAGATTTCAAAGTTGCTGTTGGGAACTGTAATGCATGGCGTAACCCTGCAGTTAGTCTAAGAGGCACTGCTGAACAGAGCACTGGGCAACGGCCAAGTATGACTGTAAACCCAGTGGGTAACCGAAAAGTAACGAAGACTGACTGTATGAAATCTTCCAGTCGAGGCATATAAAACCCGGCTGATCGCCCTGATCGATCTCATTCTTCTATTCGCTTCTCGAATTCAATCATGTTTAAGATTGCGATCTGCGTTTTGGCTTCCTGCGTTGTGCTGACTCTGGCAGATCAATATGGCTCTTATGATAA
>RBZT01000564.1:0-96321 GCA_003693705.1 Polymyxa betae
CTTTGATCGTGATCCAGTCGTTAAGGTTAGACTGCTGCTTGAAAATCAAATTTAGCAGAGAGATTCAAACCCATTACCAATAAATTATCATCTCGGTCGTCCCTGCTTCTTAAAGAACGATTGATTGAGCGGACAATCGATCGTTCCTCGACCTTGTTCAAGAGCTGCATGGTTATCTTTCGCCGAATAAAGGCCGACAGGCGAAGATGCTGGAGCTCTTCAGCGTTTGTCGGATCATGACCTGTATGCATCTGAATGTAACGAGCAGGCACTTGGCCATCCGGGAGCGTAATGGCGAATATGCGAGAAGAGCAAGCTTGCTCTAATTTACATGATGCTTTGCTTCGAGAAGGTCGTGCGTTATTATTGGATTTATCTCCGAGAGTGTACTGTTTTTGTTCAGAAGAAGTCTCACATGATCGCCTGCAGACGAACGTCTGGTAGAATTTCCCTGTTTCTTTGATGAATCTGGAATTCAACGAGGCATATTGCGCGTTGAAGCGATCAAGCAAAGAGTCCTTCCACTCTTTGAAGGAATCATGATCAGGAAAATGATGGCACTCTTCTTCAATAGGAGATTCAGGATGTTCCTGTATGAAAAATGATTACATTGCCGTGATAAAACTGCTGTCACTGTCGTTGATTCAAACCTGGAGAATGTGGCTTTGCAGCAAAATGAATGTTGAGATCATTTCTTCGCAAAATGGGCAACTGAATTTCGCCACTTGCAATCTTGCATCAGTAGCAAGACATCGAGAACGATGCCTATTTAACGAAACCTTATTCTTCATAGCTTTGCTGCACAGGGTGCAGATGAATTTCTCTTGCGACACTGAATGAACCGTTTCAAGATGCCGATCGAGGTTAAACCGTTTGGCAAACGTCTTGCCGCACGACTACGGACAAGTCGTTGTCCACGACATGATAGACGAATATGAAGAAAACAAGCGTGGAGAGAGCGAACGACGAAAGCAAGGAGCAGCAGTCGCGAGAGAAGGGATTCTTTTGTTAGCTGTAAGAAACCTAAGAGAAGACGTAACCCATACAGTAAGTCTCACTCGCAGAGCGCAGTTTTTATTTTTACAGTTTTGGAATTTGTGCGCTCGGCGCTTCGCTGGATTTAGCTAGACGCCAGCTTCCGGCGGTCTTGACTTGAAACCCTTATGTTACCATTTGCGTAGTATCGCAATGTGGTTTAAATAGTGCGCAGTGTCGCAGTATTTATTACTTCATTAGGAGAAAATATAAGTTGATACAGCTCTGCTCGAAGATATAATGCAGATCACAAATCAAACTTCCCCAAGCCAGACCATCCGGGACGGATTTCCTGTGCCTCTGGTTTATAGCCATAGCACCCACTTGCAGAGTTTCAATAGAGCAACCATCACAAGATTACATGAGCCAATAGCATTCGAGCATTGCATAGACCTGATGAAGAATGGTTCATAGACAGAGAATCTATCTGCGTCTATCAATGATCACGTAAAGTGTCCTGTAAGAGTAGATGTGGTCATGGGGTCGTATGGACACCACACCTCAGTACAGGGCGGGCGGCGAGCCCGCGAGGCATCTTTTGAATCTGGCGCGAAGCTTTTTGCGGTGATTTGCGAAGGGCGAAAAATCCAGACAAAAAGCTGCGCAGTGAACATGAACAAGTTGCGTGAAAATTCTCCAAGATGATGCGCAATTTCAAAGCGATTTTTTGGCAATTGTGGCAGCTGGCAGCGGCGAGCTCAAGTTCGGGCCGGGCGCCGCCATGAAGAAAATGGTCGGGGTGCTGTAGGAACCTGTTATCGTCGTCGCTAATTTGCATAATGGCTGCAGAAACCGGCTCGTCCGCGGGATGGACGCTCCGTCCCATTGAACCCATTCGATGAGCAGAAACGGAAATTAGAAGAAAAGAAAAAGGTTCTTCTTAGGTTTTTTGCATTGATTTTCAATCGGCATTTTAGCTGCTTCTGGAAATTGTTTCGTCTACGAATTTTCTTAAGCTTTTTATGCTTGTTTCCAGCCGATTCTCACTGCTTGTTCGGGCAGAGAGAGGCGGAAGAAGAGGCTGCCATCTACGCCAGCTTCGTGTCGTCGTTTGACGGCGATGAATCTGCCGCCGGCAAGCGTTTCGTTCGTGCCGGTGAGAAGAGGCCGGCGCCTACGACGTCCTCAGCGCCGCCGTCGTCCTCGGGCCTGGCGTCGATTTTCAATCCATCGGCAGCACCATCGGCGCCGAGAAAGAAAAAGACGAAAAACATCGACCTGTTCTTGGAAGAGCTGAAACGGTACGTGGGTTCGCGATCATGCTGGCTCGCCCATACTGAAACGCACCCATCAGCGAAGCCAAACACGACAAAATCGAGAACCCATCACGAGCACCTTCGTATCCCTGTCAGGTGTTGAGAGGTGCATCAAGGATTTCTGACAAAAATGAAAACATCGTTTTCCTAAAAGTGGTTGTTTGAAGGATCTTATGCGGGCGATGGCGATCTGCAATCCACGAACCTTTACGTCGGGAACCTGGCACCGACGGTACGACCCGCTGCTTTCGTTTCTGTCTGGGCAACCTCGATACTGATCCGGGTGGTGCCGGCCCGCAGGTGAACGAGACCAGGCTGCTGGTGGAGTTTGGGAAATTCGGGCCGATCGGCTCTGTCAAGGTTGGCGTTTTTTGTTCGCTGCAAATCTTCATTTTTTTTTCTCAGTTTACTTTTTTTGGAAACGTTCATGGCGCTGATTGCCGTTGTAGGTAATGTGGCCGAGGTCGTCGGAAGAGCTGTCACGAACTGCCAGCAAATGTGGTTTCGTTTCGTTCATGCGTCGCGAAGACGCTGCCGACGCTCTTCGCGAGCTGCAAGGTGAATTCTCCCTTTTGCTCAATTCGCGCTTCTCCTCCAATTTGTCGATTGTATTCAGGATTCGAGATGGATGGGCAGCCACTTCGAATGAACTGGGGCAAGGCCGTACCGACCCCGGCCGAAGCCCTGCCGATGCCGACGGCGATCGGGGCGGTCCCGGCTCCGAACCCGAACCTCGACCTGACCTTCACAGTCTCCAAAGAACAATGCAAAGTTGTGGTCGTCCTCCCCGCAGATAAGGTTCTGAGAACGAAAATCGACTTGGCCGCCGAATTCACGGCCAAGCATGGCGTTCAATTCGAGGTACAGTACAACGGCGCTTGCAGTCCCTCGTGCTAAGCTGCCTGGACAGCGGGCGCTGATGGAAGACCAACCCGATTGGGATTTCTTATTCGATCGCGCCTCCGCTGACCATATTTATTATCGATGGAGAGTGTATTCCCTATCGCAAGGTGAGTCCTTCAATCAATAGTTTTGCAAAAAGAAATTCGAAAAATCTCGTTTCGTTTTCTATTTTTCGGAATTTTTGAGAAAAACGGTTTTGTCGATAGCCACGAGCTGACTGCCGTCAGGTGATTCGTTGACGAGCTGGAGGACAGCGCCTTTCACCATAACCTGTCACGGGCCGCTCTGGGTAGCACCGCCGTTGCCGGGCACCGAGGCCGCCGCCATCGGCATCAAGAACCGATCCGGCCTGCCCGACCCCGCCCGGCTCAAGCTCATGGACCTGCTAGACGGATTATCAACTGGTACTTCCGTACCCTGCGGGCTAGCAAGCCGCTGATGATTTGTGTCAGACAGGAGGAAGATCTGCTACGCGATGGGATTTGCCATGGATAACGCTGATTTTTCGGCGGAGATCGTCTCAGAGATCGATTCGTATTTTCAAAAGTAGCGGATTAATTGATGGGTCTGTTTGGGATGCTGATGAAGTCGTAGGGGCGTCATCACTGAGATCGTCCCGAAGGTCGTTGCCCTGCTTTATCTTGTCTCCGATATCCTGCACAATTCGTCGTCAGCTACTGTCCGGAACGCCTGGAATTTCCGCAACCAGTTCCAAACGCATCTACTCAGCATATTCGAGCGTTTACATCAGGTCTGAAACTGAGTGCTTCGGATCTCGGATCGGCTGATTGCTGATTAGGTCTATTTCAACATCGACGGGCGGTTAAGCGCAGAGAACATGAAAGAGAAGGTCGTGCGAGTACTTCGTGTTTGGAGGTCGTGGTCCGTCTATCCGAGCGACTTCATGACCGAGCTTGAGGATAAGTTCAGCGGGAAACAGGAGACGAAGAAATCTGCGGAAAACGCCCCCGAACAGATTGACGAGGAAATCGACGGGCAGGCGCTCTCTGACGAAGATATCGATGGCGTCCCGCTGTTTTAACCTATCTCGGGCAGCCAGCCTCTATAAATCCATATTATTCATTCTTTGATTAACAGGCGGGATCTAGAGCTATCTGGAACGTTGGCTCTGGTGCGGACCCTTCCTGAAATAGATGACCAGGACCGAGATGTTGTCCGAGCTGCCTTCGGCATAGGCCGTGCTGGCAAGGTGCTTGGCCGCCTCCATCGGGTGCTCGCCATGTTTCTGTCTGAATGCCCGCACCAGCCGTACAGCCTCTTCGTTGGAGATTACGTCCCAGACCCCGTCGCATCCGATAATGACAAATTCGTCGTCTTCAATCAGCGCCATCTGTGAAGACTGTTAATTATAACGCTTAGAATGGCCTCTTTCATACCTGTTGTATCTCCGGTGTGTTAATCACGAGTCGGGTCGCCTTCATCTCCAAGTCGCCGATGCTTCTAGAGATTGCCAAGCCACCTAAAACCCCCATAAGAACAATGGTTCTTAGATTGCTGTGAGCAAAACTATCACCTGGATAGACCCGATAGGGTGGTAATGCTGGACCAGCGAAAGCGCAGCATGCCATCAACGCTTGCGACCAGCAATCGTTGGTCTTCTGCGTGCAGATAACGCCTGAGCTGGACACTTTCGGGGCGGTTCGGCCAACGTAACCGCCAAGCGACATGATGCGGACGCGTTCGTCCTTGCGATTCGGTTTATGATCGGACGAGAGAGGCACGCAGCGACCTATAGGCCGCTCTTTAGACGGAGATCAGGACGCATTCGATATTCGAAGACCATTCCGACACAAAACCGCTCGAGAATCGCCGACATTCGCAACGATCATCTTGTCGTCGACGATGTAGACGACGATGGCTGTCGAACCGGAACTATCACTGAATCCCTTCTCTCTAAACAAAAGCGTCAGCCTGCTTATCACCGTAGAAGCTGCCCTTACCGAACTAGTTTGCAGAACGTCTCGTCCGTTTTAACGATGGAATCGCTCAATGCAACGGCGCTCTTCTCGCGAAACTGCTCGTGGTCGACCAGATTCTGCTGGACCATCTTCGAGCAGTAATCAGCACACCATTGGCCGCCGTGTCCATCATAGATCGCGAACAGGCTCCGATGCGTCCGATCATGCAACGGGCCTTGCTGCGAGGCCAACCTATAGAGCTTCGATCAGCTGCGGCGACGACGAAGACGGCCCCGCCCTTACCGATTCAGCTCGGGATGCTGTAATTGGGTGTGATAGTCCTCCATAGTCGGGCGTCGCCCTTGCATTCCAAAGTAGCCTACGATTTATGTTACAACCGTGTTCACAATGACGCGATGACCCCGGAAAATGGCGCGTCGCCAAAAATACGCTTGCAAGTCAAAGCACAAAGACAGAGCCGAGTCAAACGAAACACTGGAGGAAGACGCGTCATGATGACGCGGAAACAGTGGGATAATCACCTGACTGTAACGTAATGCTGATTGTCTCTTTCGATCGGCTGCTGCAGGACCTCTCTGTCGTTGGCAAAGTGATTGGGATCTGAACAGAGACGGGAGCGAGGGAGACCCTGGGCGATGGCTTCTCGGTTGCAGGCGGGCTCGTTTCGTCCTTGGCGGTGACCTCGGGGACGGGCTCGGGTCCCGGCACAGTCATGGGGGCGCCGCCGGGCACCGCTGGTTTCGCATCGACTTTGCCGGCGTCGCCAGGGCCGGCGTCCGACTCGACTTTGCTTGGCAGATCCGGCAGGTCCATTGCTTAGTCCATATCTCGACCAAGTACGAAGACGATCGTAAGAAAAATCTGCAAATGCTTTATAGAGCACAAATCACACTGTTCGTTCTGGAAGGAATTCTCACTCGGATATTCGCACCACGACGCGTCCAGTGACAGACTGGTCTTCCAATTCATCGAACACGTCGTTAATCTCATCCAGCGAGCGCTCAGCGATTTTGCACTTGACTACTCCAAGATTGGCTAAACGTAGAGTCTCGTGCAAATCCAATCTTGTGCCGACGATGGAACCGATGATCTTCTTCCCTCGCGTAATGAGCTCGAAGAGATCGAGGCCTAGTTCGCCAGCCGGCAACGAAATCGCAACGCAGGTACCGCCAGGCTTCAAAACTGCCAGGGCGTCTTTGTACGTAGCCGAATCAGGCGAGCATACCAGGACGCTCGTGGGCCCTTCTTTGTCGCAGAGATCGCGCACCTTCATAATCATATGTTCGGAGCCGCTGGCGTCTATCGTAACGTCGGCTCCCATATTCTTAATCTCTTCGAGGCGTTCGCGACCTTTGTCGATCGCGCAGACCTATTAGCCATCTTATCAACTACCATCCACACAAAAGGGTTCTTCAGACCCTCAAACCGAAGTAATGCGCGAATTGAACGGCGAGGTGCCCTAGGCCTCCAGCGGCACCGAAGATGGCGACCCATTGGCCAGCGTACGCGCCACATTGTTTAACAGCTTTATAGGCAGTGACACCTGCACACAACATCGTCGCTGCCTGTAAGCTATCCAAGTGCACTGGGATCTTGGTGAGGCAATTTGCATCGATCGCCACGTATTCGGCGTGCGTCCCGTTCACTCCTAATCCGATCGGCAGGATATTCCGGCAAAGATTGTCGCTAAGGTGATTGGCTCAGTCATAGCTGACGGTGTCAATATGGCTGTACCATCCAGAAAGACAGAGGTCGCAGCTGCCACAAACCCCATTGGTCCATGGGATGCCGACACGTTCGTTCAGACGGAATCGACCCAACCTTGAGGCAGTCTCGCCGATTTTCACGATCGTGCCGATGCCTTCGTGGCCTGTAATGATGGGGACGGTGGCCTGGTTGGACCAATCGCCGTGCGCCACGTGAACATCTGCAAATGGTTTCTAACGTGATTGAGGCGAAGAGCACGACTGACCTGTATGGTCAACTCCACTCAGCTGGAGCTTGACCAAGATTTGATTGGGGTCAATTTCGGGGGCTTTATAATCGGAAACTATATCGAGAGGCGCGCCGACCTTATTTAGAACGGCCGCCCGCATCGTTTTCGGAACCTCTTGCGGTTGCATCCTTCAATGTTTGTCGAGACGAAATCCAATCGTTTCTACACAAAATAGTTGACTGTCACTGGTCGCTTCACTCTCGGAGGCGGCGTTCATTCAACCCATTGGCAGCATACGGCAGCAATCCTTATGAATTTCAAACAGCGCTCACTGCTTGGCTGGTAGGAAAGTTCTTTGGAAATTTAACAGGCAATGGCTATCTATCTGTCGTGATGAACTGCAAGCGCCTTGATGCTAAACCGTTCAGCGCTGCAACATTCGAGTTGAATACTTTTGTCATTGAAACCTTGGAAAAAGTAGGTTTTATTGGACAATGCGGATTTCGATTAAATCAGATCGGATAAATACAACGATGATCAGCAGATCAATGCAAGTAAAAAGCAAAATTGAAGAAATTGTTTGTTAGATATTGATGTCATCATCTGAATCGGAATCTGCATTATTCAGAGATGGCATCGACTCGATTGAGACTAATGAAAAGAAATAGGGATGGCATAGCGCCTCCTCCGCTGATATTCTACTCGCCGGATCGTACTATAGATCGAATCAGTCATTGATACAAACCAGGTAGCAAACCAGCAGATTACCTGACACATTTTCATCAATAGATCGAGCCCGTCATCGTCCAGCGACGGGCAGATTTGATGTGGATCCCAACCCGGATGCTGAGGGAATGATGGGCTGTATTCTGGTAAATCAGCCATTCCAGGCCAATCCTGAACAAAGAATCTGTTAAGGGCTTGAATCACCAAATAAGTACGCGCTCCTACCTGGAGCGTCGGCGTCCCAAAAATCTCGAAGATCTTCTCCAGCTGATCTTTCTCGGAAGTCCCCGGTAGCAGCGGCCTGCTGTTGCACATCTCGGCGAAAATGCACCCGACCGACCAGATATCAACCGGCGTCGAATAATTTCGGCTTTCAGGAAAACAATGTTAGGAATCGCTTGAATATTATCTTTTAGCAACGAAACCATTTACAGTCCCAAAGCTTGAAATAAATAAATGCAACGTTGATGCGTACCTGCCCATCAGCACGTCCGGCGACCTGTACCAGAGAGTGACGACTTCGTGCGTATAGCTGCGAACCGGAATGCCAAACGCACGAGCCAGACCGAAATCGGCCAGCTTCAGCTCGCCCTCGACATTGATCAGCAGGTTCTGCGGCTTCAAATCCCGATGTAGGACACTAAGAGGAATGAATCAGGGGCCAGTGCGTCCCTAGGTGCTTCTGGTACCGACCGGTGATGGTGACAGAATGCGACTCCTTGCAGCAGCTAACCCACGCTTGAATTTTGGCAAACGTTTTCCTCGAGATGATTACCTGCATAAGGAACGACTTAATCGAAGACGGGTCGAGGCCTTTCTCGCCGGCCGCTAACAGACACTTTTAGGGCAAAGAATGGGAAAAAGATGAACGATCTCACCATCCATATACTTTTTCAAATCTTGGTCAAGATATTCGAAGACCAAGGTCAGCTTCTTTTCGGTATGGACGACATCATACAATCTGCCGGGACGAGGTTCGAATACAGTGTGAACAATGCAGGCCGAGATACCTGACGATGTTCGGGTGGTGCAACTGCTTCAGCAACGATATCTCCCGAATCGCTGTCGATGGGATGCCTTCATCGTCGATCTGCAGGCGAATCTTCTTCAACGCCAAGACTTCACCTAGGCACATATTTATCGATAAAAGATGGAAAACAAAAAAATGACGTTCTTCATACCGGTGATGCGATCTTTGGCTTTGTAAACGATGCCGTACGTGCCCTCGCCAATCTTCTCCAGTTTCTGATATCGTTCGGACATGGGTAGCTAGGTGCGACGATGACGGGACTCAGGCAAGTAATCAGCCAGTTGGTGTTCGGCGCCCGACAACAACCATTGACCGCGATGGCGGCGTACGTGTCTGTCAGCCGCCGTTTAGCAAGCCGATAAACTTGCGCGCAACCGCCCTGCTCGACCATTTGTAACGTTAAACGTTACGAGATACGACCAGCGACGCGGCCTTCCTCTATTTTGGGACTCAAAACTTTCTCGGTTTCTCCGACCCGATCAGAGTCTGTCACTGCGTTGTGGTATGGTTGTTGTCGTTGCGAAAGTGACATCAGAATGGACGAACTCGGCGGAAGTTGCAGGTTCCATAGTTGTAAAGATGACGAGAGCCGAGTCCGGTCTCCGGGCCCCTGACCGTTATGGATTCTGTGTTCGCCTCTGGCACCATATAAAATTGTTTTCGAAGCTCCAATAAGTTGACATAGAGCCGTTCGCTGACTTCAACTTTCCATCTTTGTTGCAAAATGTGATTGTATGATACTTGCTGGACAGTACCAACTGAGATCTATTGTATAATATGATGAGATCTGGCTTGTTTCTAGCCATCATATCGCTGTATTCAGTTGCCCTCTCTAGGACGCTAGAATCCTGCAGCAGTCAAGGCCAGCCGATTGCCTGCCGGGTCGCGCTCGCTGATCCGGACGGCCGACCCGATGTCGAGTCCTTACTGGGCTTCGCCCTGACCGACTACGTCCCGCCGAACTCCTTCATCTGCGCTCTGAACGCCACCCAAATCGAGTCTGTTCGAGCCATACCGGCCGTGCAGTCTGTGAACGTCATCCCGAGGGCCAGTATCGCGGGCCACCTCGCACGCGACGACCTGCTGGCGAAGATCTCGGTCATGCTCGGGCAGAATCCTTTTCGCAACCAGACCCAAACCGTCGAGCGTTTAAGCCGTGCTCTGAACATGACGAATAGCTCAGTTAAAGCAATCGGCAGCGGCCGTATCATCATAGAAGTCGATCAGAGATGGGTGGCCAATGCTACAGCGATTCTCGCCGACCAATGCGAGGTCGTGTACGTGGAAATAACGCCAACGGCGAAAATTATCGATTAGAGAAATTCGGTTTGTTTTCAAAATGAGCCAGCCCTGTTGAATCCAGTTCTCCATTGGTGCTACTTTAAATGCGTATTTAGTATTGTTTGGCGCAAATAAAAATACGTCATTGATGTAATTTTGCCGCTAACAAAATTGTTCGCACAAATTCCTCCAATAGCTACGCAGTTTTGCACACTGCGAACTTCCGCCCAAAATAATTGCGCCGTCGACCCGTCGCCCCCATGGACATGGGTTTCCTGGCCTGTCGCTGTCGAGTTGATCAGAAGTGATTGTTATCTCTTTCTAATACTATGCGACCGGTTCGCCTATTCGCTCTGGTCGTCGTCGTGCTTGTGTCGGCCTTGGGCGTCCAGGCCTGCCATCGCGACAGCTGTCGTTATAGTCGTCTGAAATGCAGAAACGGCGGGTTCGTGGACCCTGCCGACTGCCTGCCGAACATCGAACGAGGCTGTGGCAGAGAAGCATGGAACAGGACAGCTGTCTGCCATTGCCCTCCTGGATATTATGGCACCGAATGCCAGCTATCCAGCAATCGCAATTGTCCAGAAGGTCACGTCTACAGCTATTTCGGCGTCAGCAAACAGGGCCCAGTCGAATCCGAATGCTTCCTCAACTATTTTAGTGCTCTAGGTATCCATAACTTCTTATTTGTTGCTGATTTCTCTTCATGCAACCTTTTCACGCTTTGTTGTAACGATCTTGCGGTCTGGACAACGCCCTGCCTTCAGTTTCTTTTTTATCTTTCAGTCGGTTTGTTCTCTGATTCCATGCAGATAAGCCACCGATATTCCTCCGTCATCACCGAATTCAAATACACGCCGACGTCAAGGCCGGGGTTGCGAAAGTCGCGCTTTTCTCCCGCAGTGGATCAACTCAGGATTGGGCGCTTGGTAAATGCACCAAGGTGCTGTAGCTGGATTCCTTTGAAACCTCTTCACCAACATTCGCTATAGACGATTGAGATGTTCACGTTCATCGCCTCTAATTGTCAGACCCGTTCCCGGACGATCGACGGCAAGCGACAAATCGTCATGAGTTGCACGAACAAGGAAATCTTCAGCTGTCTGGACGCTGATCGCCGCCACGACCGTGAGAACTGCCCTGAGTATGTCTCGCCTCTGTTTCTCTGCCGTTGCCTGATCTGAATCGTCATACAGACTAGCTGTGAAAGGGTTCCAGTTATGGAAACAGGATCAGTCGAAGCCGATCGATATCATCTTCACACCGAGCGCCGTCCAGGGCGAGTACGGCCTAGAGCTGTCTCTCGAGAACTTGCCCATGATCAATTCGATGACCCTGTCCGGGACGTGTAACGCCGGGCAGTGCATCCCGATGTACTCTTCTCCTGCCGACGTCGACCTGAGTTCGTTTGAAGTCGAGACGGTCGCGGACCAGCGCAGCTCGGCGTCGTTCGTTGGCGCATTACTGGCGCTGGCGTTCACCGGCGGCCTCGTCCTGGCCTTGGCCGCGGCCGTCGTTCATGTCACGGCCGAGGCGCATCGCCCGATCAAGGACGTTTTCGATCGGTCGGCGTCGTCGTCGTCGGCGTCGCTGAGTGCGGCAGGTGACCGCCCGGTCAATGCGGGCTTGCAACGACCGCGTCGCGGCATCTTCTGGGACTCGCTGTCGTTCGTGCTGCGCGGTCCGGCATGGACGGCGTGGCTTGGGGGACGCACCCAGCGCCAGATCTTGCAGCCGTCCACGGTGAAACTGATCGGACCCGAGCTAGTCGCCCTCGTGGGTCGATCCGGCTGTGGGAAATCAACCCTGCTCGACTTGCTAGCCGGTATGACGCCTTTCTCATTTCTTTGCATTTCTGCTGTGTATCTGGCTTTCGATGTGAAATCGTCTTGGTTCTGAATGCTTTAATAGGCGTCTATAAATCTGGCTCGATTTATGGCGATCGCGGTTTGATCGGTCGCAATACGTCGGTCGGCTACGTGACCCAGAACGATGTCTTGCTGCCGGCTTTGACCGTCTGGGAGACAGTCGAGTTCGCGGCCCGGGCCCGCAGCCCGCGCTCGATATCGTCCTCAACGCTGCGCTGGAAGGTCGCCGCCGTACTTGCCGATCTGGGCCTAGAGAACCAGGCTGGGTCCATGGTCTCAGCGCTTTCTGGTGGTGAAATGCGGCGTCTGGCTCTGGCTTCCGACCTCATTTGTGCGGTAATACCGGTCCCGCCTCGTAATCAACCACGATGGTCTAATTGTTGTCAACAGCCGGATATTCTCCTGCTGGACGAGCCGACGACCGGTCTGGATAGCACAAATGCCGCCCTGATCGTGAACGTCCTGCGGAAGCACGTGGTCTTGCACGGCAAGCTGGTCGTCATGACCATCCATCAGCCGGCTCGCGAGCTGTTCCAGCTGTTCGACCGCGTTCTGCTGATGGGCCCCGGAGGTCGCATCGTTTTCAACGGCAGCCCCTCCAGCGCCATCGAATACATTACGCATCATATCAAACGAGTATGCAAATCTTCTCTGACTTTAGCGCTTGGTTTGCTGACGATGATTTATGTTAGGAGCTACCGCCTGGCGCGAATCCGTTCGAGTTCATTTTGGAGGCGCTGGACGACGGCGACAATGTCGATATGATGTTCGGCGAGTTCTCATCAAAAGAAGCCGAGACAGCAGCTTGTCTCAGCCTGCTCGAACCGCTCACCGAAAAACCGCAAACACCGTCTCTGCCCTTCTTCCATCAGGTACTTCCCCTCGCACATCTATTTTCATCGCCAACGATTCCTTGAGTTTCTTAAATGATCATCTTGCTCATTTTTCTCGACTTACATTTTGCAGTTGCTTATCATTGATGGTCCCTCTTTAGATCGGAATCTTGTGTCAACGTTCGTTCCGCAATTCGGCTCGATCGTCAAAACACTTGGCTCTGTACTACGTGGTCACGATAGTGGTGGCCCTGTTCCTGGGGTTGTCGTTTCTGCATCTGGGTCCGAACCTATCTGGAGCACAATCGCGTCTGGGTTTCTTCAGCTGTTCGTCGCTGTTCCTGTCGTTAATATCGCTGGCCTCGCTCGATATGATGATTCATGAGCGTATCATCCAGCGCAAGGAGACGCCGCGCTGCTACTCGCCCGCCGCCTATATCGTTGCCAAGCTTATCGCCGATGTCGTCCCGTACCGCATCATACCGGCACTCCTCTATGCCGCCATCACATACGGCATGGTCGGGCTGCAACCTGGCATGTCCCAGTTTCTCATGTTCTCGCTGGTCATTGTTCTCATTTCGGTCGCGGCCGGGGCCAGTACGATGCTGATCTCGTTGCTGACGTCCCGGTTCCGAACCGCAAACATGGCTGCTGTCCTCTACTACCTGTTCAATTTCTGCCTGGGGTCGTCGCTGATTTCCCGCCTGAATGCCGGCGTGCTGGCCCAGCTTCGGTATCTGGCGGTGTTCAACTACGCCACGGAAGCGCTCTGTGCCATTGAGTTCAAGGGTCTTACGATCACGGTTGTGAACACGCTCACTGGCAATGAGCCGTTCCCGATCGACGGTGGCCAGTTCCTGTTGCAGACCGGGATGCGTGTCGAGAACCTCGCCGCAGATGTGCTGGCCCTGTTCGGCTGCATTATGGTGCTATACGCCGGGTCATTGCTGGCTGTGTACGTCGATCGGCGCAAGACTCGGCGGCATCAGGTCTGGATCGACCCAAACGATCTATGAGGCGCTGTGATCATTGCTGTTATATATTGATTTGGTATAAGATACGAGGACGCGCATAGCGTCGTAGAGCTAGTAAATAAATCCATGATATTAATCTGGAAGTGCCATTTTGTTCCTTAAACGCACTAATATCTCAAAGAGCATAGAAGTTTAATGTAGATTGGTATATCCTTCAAAGCTTGCATATGCAAATATCTAGAATCTGGGATCGTGTTTATCTCGATGACAAGGAGCGATTGAGAAGTCAAATGTCAGCATAATCGCTATTGACAGAACCAATCGGGTTCAGTCTAGTGTATGAGATTGTGAGTTTTCGTCGCGATGATATTGTATAGTAAACGCAGGACTGACTTCGCAGTCTCCCCTGTGAACTTAAACTCTCTGACTAAAGAGACTGAAGTCAGAAGAACAGCAAGAGCAGACAATCGTCATAAGCACAGCGAATATGCCAAGCAGCCAGGGCAGGTAATCGATGGTGCCGTTATCATAACAATAGGACCACATTGTCTCGTTCCCGAAGACGATAACGCTGTCGACGGTCAACTTACCACAAAACTATCCGGGTGGCAGATCTCGATACAGCGCTGCGATGGGATCTGGCTATTGGAACCATGGCACCAATGACTGGCCGTCCAAGGAAATGCCATTCCAGGACTCGATCAATCATACAAGGACAAGATTTGCGCAGTGGCGCAGTTTTCGCTTCCCCAATGTTGGACAGATCGACGACGGTCACCACAAGCCTGTCTCCGCTATCATTATCTCAACCCGCTTCAGATTCCCAAATCCCCATTTCCATCGCTCCTGCCAAAGTGTCGCTCGGGCAGCGTCTTGGAATCTGGGCGTGGTTGCCCGTATCGCTGCAACATGCTGGTCATCGTCGTCCATCTCCTGCTGTTGCTCGATGCGGTTCGAGCCGCCTCCCTAAAAGAGTCGCCGAAATTTTCTCTCTATACTCTCTATCGTCAATTGAATCGCGTCCTACAGATGCGTCGCAGGCCGACTAAAATGCCGAAACGGCGGCTCGGTTATTCCCGCCCAGTGCCAGACTTATGTCTCTCCTGACGACGTCCTCCCCATGGAGTGCGATTGCCCAAATGATTTTCAAGGTTGGCACTCTGCTTAGCATTAGGGCATTGCTCATAAATTTTAGGCATTAACTGTCAGATCCCGAAGTCCACCGCCGGATGCCCAGAAGGGTACTATTTCGATGGGAATGCGCTGACCACGAAAGGCAAGCAGACGTTCGAATGCTCGATCAACCAGTATGGGAACGCGAACCAATCACGATGGTTTTCGTTCTTGTTGCCGAGAGGCGCAAACGTTACCGACGATGTCGTCCGGCTGGCAGGCCATTCGGTGCATCTCAGTTCGGATTGGTCGCGGAAAGAGATTGAGATCTCGATCCAGTCCCGAATCGAGCGCCGATTCTTCCGCAGCAACGTCTTCAACCTGTTCCGCAAGAAGCTGGGCCCGGTCGAAGAGATCGTGCGATGCACCGGCAAGGGCTGCGTCCTGGATGGTGATACTGCCCGATGCCCGACGTTCACATGCAGTTCGACGCACAAGGACTTCCCCGGCTTCGCCCGGACGCTGGCGAAAATGAATTCGGCCACGATCCGATTTGATAGGGACACGGTCGATGTCGCCGGCTTCCTGCTCTTCGATTCTTGCAAATTCGGGACTTGCGTGCCAGTATACCCGCCCGGGTCGAGCGCCGTCGCCGGCTCCGTTCTGGCTCCGATTTTCGCTTCTGTTCTGCTGCTAGTTCTGGTCGTGATCGTCTTCATCATGCATCGCGAAACCCTTCGGCCGCCGTCGGCGATTGTCAGCAAGAAGACAAAATACGGGACCAAGCGGCAAACGACGAATTTCACGATTCCGATCGGGCTCGTATGGCACGATCTGAGCTACTCATTACCGGCGAAACGATCTCTATTTCGCAGGCGCTGTACACCTGGAGACACCATTCTGAAGAACGCCTCCGGGTTGGTTCGACCCGGTGAGATGGTCGCTATCATCGGCCCTTCCGGAGCCGGGAAATCCACTCTGCTGGATCTTTTAGGCGGGCTCAACAAAAAAGTAAGACGCACTTTTTGCCAAAAATTTTTGCTGATGAAATCGCTTGCAGGGGACCCTCGTCGGCGACATCAGCCTGACCGGCGCTTATAGCAGCAAGTATCCCCGGAGCCATCTGCTTTCGTACGTGGTCCAGTCCGACCAGTTCCTTGGCATCATGACGGTCTGGGAGACGCTTTATTTCAGCGCCCTGACACGCCTTCCGCGCATCCTTCCCGAAGCCGAGATCCTCGAACGAGTCGTCGAGACCCTTGATATGGTTGGCCTCAGGCATGTGGCGACATCAACCGTCGGGACGCCGGAATCCGGCGGTATCAGCGGTGGAGAGCGCCGACGCCTGGCTGTTGGAGGTTCGTCTTGTTGTTAGAGCGCTTTACCATAGTGTGCTGAATCAGCTGTTAGTGGAACTGATAGCGGAACCTCGTGTGATGTTATTAGACGAGGTCACATCCGGGCTGGATTCTTACTATGCATCGTCGATATTGAGCTTGCTACGAGAGATTGCCACAAAGACCGGAATGGCGATTGTCTTGACCATCCATCAGCCTCCAGCTGCGACTTTCTCTCTCTTCGATCGCATTTTGCTGATGGCGACCGGCGGCAAAACCGTTTTTCAAGGTAGCCTTGCGATTCTTTGTGAGCGATCGAACTAAAGGTGGTCTGTAGGCGTTCCCAAAGACGCGCTCGAATTCGTGCAGAACAATCGTCTGGCGTTGACACCGTGTTTAGACGGCTGCAATCCGTTCGAATATCTTGTCTCGTCGCTGAGCAGCTCGGCGATCGACAATGCAGCTGAGGCGTACCGAAAATCAGCCGAGTTCGAGGCCATGTCGAGCGAGATCGCTTCGTTAATGGACCCTGAGGATATCGCTGGCGGCGACAAATACGAACCGCTCCACGGTAGCGTCCAGCAACGGAAGCGGCTCACGTTCTTCCAACAGACTTCTGTCCTAACGATGCGCTCGTTCCGAGTAATTGCCCGAGATCCAGGTTTGCTCATTCTATACAATTTCCTAACGTTGGCCGTGGCATTGTTCGCCGGCTTCACGTTCATGAATCTGGATCTGAGCGTCAGCGGGATCCAGAACCGGACCGGTTATGTGTTCTGCGCGATTCTGGTCGGCGCCCTGCTCTCGATGACGTCGGTCGATTCGTTTGTGATCGATCGTATTCTGTTTGAGAAGGAAAGCCGCGCCGGTTGCTATGGTGTCTTGCCGTACTTCCTCGCCAAGCTATCCGTCGACCTGGTCCCGTTCCGGATTACGCCGGCGCTGATCTTCTCCTGCGTCACCTACTACTGGGTGGGCTTCCAGCGCGATTTCCTGCATTTCGCCGTCTTCACATCCGTCCTGGTTCTGAGCAATGCCGTCGCCGGCGCCTCGGTCTTCGCCATATCGACTACGTTTGCCGATGTGAAATCCGCGAATCTGATCGGGGTCACATATTTTATGTTTAATATTGTTTTCGGCGGGCCGTTGCTGTCACAAGCGCAACGTCAAAGTTCCAGTGCCGTGCTATCGTTATGCTCGTTCTTCTATTACGCTTTCGAAACAATGGTGTCCAATGAGATAATGGGGTTGCCTTTTTTTCTGAAGATATCCGATCTATTGCAAGACAAACGATTCAGGAATTCGGGGAAGGACACGTCGGGCGAGGAGATGCTTAGGACGCTGTCATGGAACCCGAACAATCGTCTGATGAACGTCTACGTCCTGTGCGGGATGCTAGGCGGGCTCTATGCGGTAGCCTTAATCATTCTGAAGTTCTCACAGCGCAAGACCAGATAGCAAGGCGACAGACTGCCTATCCTATATAAACTTATACAATCTGTATACATATCGTGTTTTAACATTGTTTCGCCACATCATATTTTGCCCTGCCCTGGTGCGTAGATTATCCCCCGGATTTGATAATTCAAGAATAGGAAATATTCAATGCTCTGGCTTTTCTGCAGAGATGTGTAATTCTATGGTTGGCTGCTTATGTTAAAGTGTCCCCGAAGTTTATCCATCTCTGTATTCCCGGTTACGAGGCGTTGCTGGTACAAGGGAGATTCTCCTGATAGATCTTGAAGCTGCATGCGTGTCGTCATTGTGATGATGGGCTTGGATCATTCCCAAATCGACCGAGGCCGAAGGTCGGTATATTCTGCGAAACAGCTCGGGGAATCTATGCACGGACGAACGAACCGGCGCGCGGCAATTCGGACAGGATCGCGACCCGAACGGATTCGTCAGCCACTACAGCAAAACGACATCGGATCGTTGTCAAATCACTAAAGAATGACGAAAGCGTGCTCTTACAGGTTCAAGACACATTCTGTGGAAGACGTGGCCGCACCCCAACACCTACAGTATCACGTTACCGACCATGTCATTCCCACTGATGATCTGACTGAGCTCGAGCTCACGGCGACTGAGAAACCAGTCGTCCTCTCATGCACACTCATTCTTCAGTGGATGGGGACCTCCAAAGGGTGATCCTTCATTAACCCATCTTACCTGCTGGTCATTGTTGTCGTCCTCAACCATGTCGATGCAGATCGAGCAGATCGGGGAGGCGGCATCTTTCGGTCGGCCAATGGAGGCAGGCAGGACGATACCGCTGACCGATCCGAAACGAATCGGGCTGGGGATTATGGGGAACGGCTGGCCCATAAACTGCATCTCGTGATCATCCGATATCTCCTCATCATCCGTTGTTATCTCGTTATAGAACAACTGCAAATGGTAAGAGACGGTCATTAGTCTGTGCATCACCTACATATTCATTGTCTGGTTCTGCTGAAGTCGTCTCGGAGGGCTCGCTTGTCGTCTCCGATAATGGCTCTGACATAACCTCCCGCTTATATTCCGCTCCCAATCTATACATTATTTCTGAGTGGAAGAGTACTGGGCAGAGCAATCGCCTACTTAGATTGAGATCAAGATTTTGTTTCCGCAGCCAACGTCCTGCATACTGGAATTAACAGTGTCAATCTCGAAAGTTCTCGAATCTCACTCATCCCGCCCCATTGTTCGTGTTTCGTGCAAAAACTAGCCTTCTGTGTCCCAAATCGTGCAATCTTTTTCTCATGTATTACTTTTCTGGAAAATGTCATCTACGATAAGCCGTGTCAATCTCAAGCCCTGTGTTGCCCAAATAGTGCAAACTGTTTCTCTATGCCACATATGTGGATATTATCTCGTACGATGACCGTACCCAACTAACTCTAGAATGAACACTGCAACTTAACGTGTGGAACATTTCTAGACAATGACCCGCATTCGTATTCGGTTCGGTCCTGGATCCAAAGTCTGAATTCACTATGTTATGTTTCTGGCTACTAAACATTGTTCCAGAAAGAGGAAATAAAAAATAAAACTGCAGCCGGTGTATCGCTCATTCGCGATTCTGGACATAGAAAAGGCGGCCGTCTAGCAGATGTGATTTCTCGCCATCTTCACGGGAATAAAGCTGAAGATGACTTTAACGACACTCCTCGCTCGCGCCTTCATCAACAAATTCAGTTTTTGAGGTCGCTCATAGTCCGAATTCTTTTCTGTCTCGATCATGTTGGCCTCGATCGGGTTAAAGAAGAGTTTGAGTGCCATCCCAATCAAGAATTGTCCATAGTTCAGGTTGGCAAATTTACGATGGTTTGATATTTTTTCTAACGATCTAGGAAGTTTGTCAGTTTGATGGTTCGAATCACATGTGAATCCGACAATCAGTTGCTCTCTTCTGAGGTCGACGAAAATGATATCGCTCAGGCGTTAGCGGAACTGTTCGACACCATGGATTTGAATGGTTCGACCTCAATTCGGTTTCAGTCACTAGAATACATCGTGAGACATGGGTTTCCAGGGAATAATACCATCGAATTCGCCGAATTTCTGGAGACTTGTATTCATTGGGGATTGTCATCCGGAGGCGGGATTGAGTCGCTCCAGATCTTGGACGATCCAATACCACCGTTTTTTTCTGGCCCTCATTCCCGAATTGATCCTCGAGCGACAAAAAAGTTTCTCATTTATCTTGACATTCTGGACAAGGTGCTGATTTTCGAACCAATTGCAAGAAAACTGTTGATCATGGTATGATCAATATCCATCTTAAATGTCGCTATAAAGCGTTTAACTTGTTAGCTTGCTGGAATAGGATCCCGATTATTTGAAGGTGACGCGAACTATGATAATCGGCGAGAAGACTGCAACCGCTGTGGACTATATCCATGGAGATTCTGAAGGAATAGCTCATCGCTTAACTGCTGTTGCTTTCTTACGACAAATTGTCTTGTATGAGGGACTGCTAGCTGGAAGGTAGTCTACTGCCGACGGCGGAATGTCTCTTTTGTTATCTAACCGAAGTCGGCTTGCAGATTTTCTGAACATCGCCGCATTCCTATCCGAGTAAAGCTGTCGTGCTTGCGATGGATGCAACATGCAAATCTGTTGCTCGGTGGAGGATGCAATGGAAGTCTATTTGCTTGGGATCTCGAAGGTCGCCTGGTTCAAGTCATCAAAGGCCATCGCGGCGGCATATTATCAATGATCATCGTTCCAAGGTCCCATAAGGTTACACTCATTTAAGTTTCATTTTGTCCTTCATCGACCTTTGAGTGTCGGAAACTCAGTGGACTGAATTTTAGGTTCTCACGGGAAGTACCGACCGAACAATACGCCTGCGAGATTTACAGTTCATTGGTCGTACTGAGAAGTTCACCTACACGGGCCATACTGGGGCGGTTACTTGCCTAGCGCTGAATAACGATCGAACTGAGTTCGTCAGTGGATCGAGCACTGGAGAGCTATTCGTCTGGAATTTGATCGATTCTCATGTTCTACACACGTAATCCTGTCTTGGGGGTCATGATTTCGATATTAATTTCGGAACAGAATTTCAGGTCATTCCCGCTCTATCGCATTTGCCGCCTTTGTAAACAATTCGCCGGAATTTATCACAGCAGATGAGACAGGTTGGACGAAAAATCATTTCGGGACGAGATTGTTCATTTTCGTAGGGCATTATCGTATTTGGGACAGTCGATTGGCGTTCTCCAATGTGGAAACAATTCAAGTGGGATCTATGGGCTTTAACCATAGTGGGTCCACAATATGCACCAAACGCGACACAAGAATCATCATGCCATCTGACTTCGGTAAGGTCGTTGAGAGTTGAGTTTTTATCTTGTGCGACCAGTTGGTTTAGAGCTACACACTTTGATGTTAGACCCGTTATCAAAAATTCATTTCTGTTGAAGATGTCTTCAGCTGGGATCAGCCAACGCAGCGAAATGAAAGGCGGCGCAAGCGAGGAATCACCTATCATATGAAAGAAACCCTGATCTTCGGTGAATATCTAGAGTCGCCATGCCTGTTTGTTACAGCCACGAATCGCACCAGTAGGCTTCCATTCTCTATTAAATGTATAACCTTTCGCTTACTTAATGTCCTAGTCCGGTTTTGGAACGCCTTAACTGGGTGCCTTAAAGAGCAATATGATAATATTATGGACGATTCTGATATTGCGGCTATTTGCTTCGACGTAACCTCAAGAAAAATGATCATTGGAGACCACCGCGGACGAATACACATTTTTAATGCCATGTCTGGTGCGGGTGCCTCAGAAATTGTCTTACGATGATTTGATCAATTGGCTTTCAATAGGTGGACTTATGAAGCGACTCATTCCTCACCACAGTGAAATCTTGAGTCTCAAATATGTAGTCACTCAAACGTACGTTTTTCCACCACGAACTATTTTGTTTTTTTAATTTCAAGGCAGAGATCGTCTTGTGATCTCTTTAAGCAGAGATGGCCACCTACGTTCATATGACGAAGCGCCCATTCAAAGTTGTCCAGTTCGGCTTGATTTTCGCCTGGACGCCATCGGATTCCATGAGGCGACCGTGCTGTCGGCATCATCGATACTGGCAATGGTATTTATAGCAATTTCTGTTATTCAGTAGTGACTGTTCAGTAGGCAGCTGTCGGAGACCAGGTTGGCCGTGTATCTGTTTGGAACCTGTTGACTAACCGTATATCAGATACCTTTCTTGGAGCAGGTACGCTTAGTCTGGCAAAGAGGTATTGCGGCAATTCAGCTGTGTTATAGGCTCCGTTTCTGCTTTAGAATTCATTGGAAGCTACCCTCTTCTAGCGGTTGCCAATGGGACGCCTGTGATCTCGCTCTATGGACTGGAACCATTGGTCCAACATGGCAGCTGTTTGTTAACCATCGACAACTTGGCAGCGGATATCTTGACAGCGGTTTTCGTGAATGATCATCATCTATTGTATGTAACTGATGCTGCTGGATTTATCAGCGGGTTTGATATAAGCGTGCTGATGGATCAATATCGAATCCATTCTGTCACAAGATACGATCAAACTGGGTTTGCCAAGCGCTTTCTCGCTGAAACATGGCTGAAAATGAGCAATAGTTCCGAGATTGTGGAAAAGACGGATCGCAAGCGCACTGCCCGGATAATGACAATTAAGCAGTTAATCAACCGAGCTCAGACAACTGCTGTTCACGGTGTACCCAGAACTGTATGTACGTTCTCGATTGATGATACATTCTTATTGTGCCTCTCACAACAGGTAAAATTTCAAGCAGATTCAAATGCTATCACCAGTATTGGGGTAGTATCAGACCCTCATTCTTTGTTTGTGTTGTCGTTTGGCCCGCATCTAACAATCTGGGCCATGAATGGCAATCGTCTCGGAACTCTAGGGACTTTAGACATATGTCGCCGATCCAAACAGCGACATGATTGGAAATTTCAGGTAAGGTGCAAAAGTGACAAATTTGAATTACTCAGTTATATGTATTCAATGACTTATGCAGTCATGCTTCTTGTCGTTAAAATCGCATTTTATCTTTTCAGGTGAATACCGGAAAGAGATTACACCGGGCTGATGCTGTTGCTCGCGAAGTTCTGCAGTCTGTAGTCATTCAACAGCAATCGCAGGCCGCATCACCTGGTAACAAACCGACTTTTTGTAGCATCTAACTGCAATTATTGACGAAGACACTTCGTAGACTTGTACCGAGACAGGGACCGAATTGAAGACAACCTGCATTGGCGAACATTTATTACTCAGCGCTCGAGATCGGATACCAACATAAACGCATCCAATTACGGTACATCAAGCCAACCGTTTCCCAGGGTAAACGCGGCTGCCATACCAGTTTGCTTTCTGATGAAATGTGCAGTCTAATGGCGCAGGCTTTTTGAAAGCATCCATATTCCACAAAGACGGCGAAGCTTTAACACTAGAACAGCGTCAAGAGGTCCGAAAGAGGAGGAAGAACGCCGGGATCGATGCAGGAATGTTCAGTCAAGAGTGGAGAAAAATGTCGATAGGTTCAGGAGTGTGGCGTCAAGCATCACTAGATCGGCATGAATGGAGAAAGACGTCGCTGGACCACCACACAGATAGCAAGTCGGCCAGCAGGAGATCGAGCTTATCCACATCAAGATCAGAGATTCAACTACTGAATCCTGATAGGGCTAGAGGAGGAACCCTAGGGTTATCGCTCTCAAGAGCAGCGTTAAACTGATCAAGCAAAATGTGCAATGGCCGGACAATAGCCATTACCAATGGAATTGCATGTTCAGTTATGTTTTGTCGTGCTGAGATTCCAACAAGAAAGCAAGTGACCAGTTTCTGTGCTATCTTACCCATTTAATATATACAATGACGAAAATAATGCCGACCAGAACGGCCGCGACTGATTTCCAAGCACGACTGAGCCATTCCTGAATCTGCTCGATCTGAGTGGTATAATGACGATTGACATCAATTTTCGATCGTACAGCAGCATTCTGTAAAATCTTAAAAAAACGCTTTAAAGCAGGGCTCTAAGCATTGCACCTTTTGCTGCGCGTCAAGAATCGCTTCTCTCTGCTGGTGTAGGCTCGAAACCAGAGCTTCCGAGAGATCGATATTAACCATAGTGTTCTGCGATGCTCGAAGCAAAGATTCGTTCTCATTGACTTCGTCTGGTCCAAACTCAATTACGAAGCTCGACAGAAAAGCAGAGATTTCCCAACCGACCCTGGGCACGATTGATGATTTTTTCACAATAATCGCTGGCATCGCGCAAGCTGGCCCATAAACGATCCAACTCCAGACGGCTCTGGTTAATCGTATCCACCATTTCTTTATCGGATTCAAAATGCTCGCGTTCTGCTTCCAGCCTCTGAAACTGGACCCAACGTCAACCGGTGACCTCACACAAAGAAAAAAATCTACCAATTGCTCGGTATCTTTGAATAAAATATGGATCTGATCCAGAGCTGTTTGCCGTTCTTCAACTAAGACGAAGATTAGCATCAAGGAGAGAAGTCATCAGGTTCAGAGACGAACCATTCAGGGTGTTCTGAGCCTGTTCGAGGCGGGCCTCCAGGAAAGGTAGCGTCTGCTGTACGTCCTGATGCAGGGCGTCGGCGACATACCTTGGGAAGGTCATGGCCGGGCCGATCCGGAAAAAATTAATACCGAAATGGTGATGACCGCTGATCGATTGCTTGATCACCATAAAACAAGTCGCGCAATGCCTGTTCCTCCGAAAGCATCGAATTCTGCCATCAAATCTTATAATGAGTGGGCTTTTCGGGCCACATTTTTATCAGCAAATAACTATATAAATGCGATGTTTATGGAGCGAGCGCAGATTGGGCTGATGGGGTGAGTTTATAGCGACCCCACCAGCCCTCGACCTACTAATGTTGTCATTGGGACGATTCCATGACAGGGGTGGATTGGGCTGATGGGGTGCTCTGTTGGCGTCCCCATTGTGTGGACGCAGCCTCTTGGCCTCATTGTGGCTATTGTTGAGAGACCCGTCCCCATGGTCATTCAGAATTCGCATCTGTGACTATCACGATGACATCTCTGTCCTACTGAAGCTGCTGAGACCAGCCTTCCTGTCTTTGTCGTCTCAGATCTGCATCTGTTGCCAGCCATGGCCACAACCGACCTGGCCAGCGTCGATTGGGTCAAGCGCTCCGTCCAACGCGTCCTGGACCAGCTCAACTGGAAGTACCTGGCGGAGGAAGACGTCGGCGCCCGCGAGATCGTCTGCATCTTTGGGGCCGGCGATCTTGGCAACTGGGTCCTTATTAACCGAATCTTGGCCCCGAAAGGCGTCCTACTGATCATGGCGACCTGCCAGGAGAACGTCCCTGTAAACCAGCGCCAGGCCGCTATCGAATTCGTAACGCGAGCCAACTTTGGCATTCTAAACGGCTTCTTCGATATGGATTTGACCGATGGCGACCTTCGTTTTTCGTCGCGCGTCGAATACGGCTTGATGGTCGACGCCGCCCAGTTCGAGGTGAATTTCCGCCAGACGTTCCAAATCGTTCATGGGACGTTCAGCAAATATTTGCCAGCCGTCGTTGGAGTCACGAAGAAAGCCATGACCGGGCGGCAGGCCGTCGAACTCATCGAAGGCGGCGCTAATATGCTGCCGAACGCCAGCCAGACTCCACTGCTGGCGACCGTTGCCCGGCATCTGTCGGCGACCAGCACGAACTATGTTTCGCATTCTGAGAAGGGCATTATTCGAATGCCGTGTACGATTAGCGGCACCACCTACCATCTACGAATTAAGGCGATGGAGGACACCCAGCATCTCTACGTGTTCTGCAATTACCCGCGAACCGGCGGTAAAGTCCCGCTGGCCTTTATCGAGCCAATCACTGAGTACATCACGCGGGCGAACTGGGCTCTGCCGTTCGGCTATTTCGATATGGATTTGGAAGATGGCGAGCTTCGGTTCGTAATCTGGCTTCCTGTACATGGCGTCCCGGTGCTGGTCATACAGACCCACTTTGTTCGGGCTCTGATTGTTTCTGCTATAAGTGCGTCTGGACTCATTTTCTGCTGCATGGTTTTTTATCTTGTCGTTAGCGTCGTTTGTGAAGTATCTGCCCGGGATCGATGCGATTATTTCGGGGCAGCAGACGAGCGCCGAGAAAGCGATCAGTGCTGTCGAGAACGAGCTGAATCACGAACTCGGCAGCGAGAGCATCGCTCGCATCATGGACGCCGGTCTCGCCAGCAGCGACGACGAGGATCAGGATACGGGCGCTCGAGTCCGGCTGAATCTCGCCAAGCACACGCTGGAGAACGATTCGGTCGATTTCACCGAATCAATCAAAGGCAACCGGAAACTGGACGACGACGATGCCACCAGAAATCGTAACTTTCATCACGTAGTCGCTTCGATGTAAATTCATCAGACTGAATAGGTGTTTGTGTCAAGACGCTCTATAATGCCGACGGCTCGGGGACCGGAGCTCTGGAATTTATCGGCAATAAAGGCGGGTCTGAGCCTTGGACGAATCCGGTCGAGGCCGGCCAGGTTCTGGTATCGTCATCGTCACAGCCGGTCGGCGCGACCGGCGAAATCGCTGATGTTGTCGGGCAGAATCTGTCCAAGCTTTATGTGACGTCGCCAACGCAGCAGCCATGGGTCGTCATCGATCTGCGGCAATGCTCGCTGCGGCCGACCCATTACCGACTCTGCCATCACACGCTAAACGATTCGGATGCGTTGCGGTCCTGGCAGCTGCAGGCGTCCAACGACGGACGCAGCTGGGTCGTACTCGACGAACAGGTCGGCAATCGGAGTCTGTCGGCGAAGTCGCCCAAGAGCACCTGGGCGATCGCTCAAAGCCTGCCGCCGGTGTCGTATTGCATGTTCCGGCTGTTGATGACCGGCCCCAATTCCAGCCATCGTATGCAGCTGGCCATCACGAATATGGAGCTGTTCGGCTATTTAACAGTCTGTTTCCCCGTTGAGCCGCATTTAATCGATCTCTCCAATAACGTCGGTAGCGATGAAGGCGTCGTCAAGCCTCAGCTGAACGTCCCGGTTAGCGATATCGAATGCGACTGGCTATCGGGCTCTCATATAGGAAGCGGAATTCACGGCGATGTGTTTCGGGGCATGTACAATGGCGTCGCTGTTGCTTTGAAACGCATCTCTTACCGATATTGGTTGAGAGACCAGATAAGTCATATTCGGGCGTCTCTCGAGGAGAATTTTGTCAATCTGAGTTCAGTGAAATCACCCGAGCTGGTTCGCGTTCTTGGCTTATGCGATGACAGTCGCCAGCAAGCGTTTATCATCATATGTCAGCTGGTATCGACATCAAACTCGCTGCTTCTGCCTCAATCGACACCTATGAAGAGCCGCTTGGCTCTGGCAGCACAGGCAGCGAACGCTGTAGCCACATTACATCAGCGGGGTCTGGCTCATGGCTCGTTACATCTGGGCAACGTGCTGATCTCATATGATAACTCCAATCTGTTTATCTGCGATATGGGCTTGTCATCCTGCCTATCTCCGGTTTTGGTTGGTCGTCCTGTGCAGATTGATATCGGATTTACTGCTCCAGAGTCGATTCATTCCAGCATCTTAACAAAACCCGCTCAAGCTGATAAAGTTGCTGCTGATCTATACAGCCTCGGGATGATTATCTACGTGTTGACAGCTGGAAAGCTGCCGTTTGACGATGTAACGGATATGGCAGCTCCAACTCTACTGACGAAAATCGCAGTCGGTCTACGACCGAACCTTCCCAGCTCATTACCCGAGTCGTTATCGACATTACTGAAGTCTTTATGGGATCCAAGTGCTGCCAATAGGCCAGATGCCAATTTAGTTGTTCAGGCTCTCAACAAAATTACTGTCAGATGAGATATAGAATAAATATTCAGTATAGTGATTAAAACTCTAACAATTTATTAAGAAAAAGCTGTCTAATGGCTTGTGCAACCAGATTTTCACCGAAAGTTCTGGGAGGAAATCATCGACGCGTGCCATAACATCGAATTTGTTTTGATGATGCGAACTTTGCTGGATGTGCCGCCAATCCATCGGCAGTCGGTTGGTCCTAATGCTATTTACCGTCGCCGAAAGACACCAATGCCTGGCGATATCAAGCTGCAAATCTCGGACGAGGCTCAAGACGATGCCAGGCCGGTTCTCGACACCAACGGTCAAGTCCTATTTGTCGGCTGCTCACCAAATGCCGGCCGCCGACAAATGGTCGTCCGACGTCCCACAATTCGGCTGAATCGTGAAGCCGGCCCGATCATCCGCCTGACTCCTGATGGAGGACCGACAACGTTAATGACGCCTCGACGTAATACAGGGATGCCAACGGCGGCTCCATTGCCGAACATAGTCAACAGATACCTCGGCGGAAAGCATCTGCAGCCGGATCCCAACCCGATGATGGCGAATCCAGCGATGATGAACCCGACCATTACGATCTCAGGACCGACACGGGCGGCGCCGACGCCCTGCATGGTGTCTGGTTGCGAGAATCCGGCCTCAGGCAATGATTTATGCACGTTGCATTATCAAAGAGCGCTGAGAATTCAAGCGCAGATCAATCAACCGATTAACGACAGATCATAAATAGTTTCCGACTGTCTTCTCGAAAATGAAAAGAATAAATCTGTCGCCATTTAAGCAACCTTCTATAAGAAGGAATCCATATTCGATAGTCCGTCATCACAGACTGGCCGCAGGCTGCTATCCACCACACCGCCTTCTCCCAAAACAAGCTCCATGAGTGACGAGAATGAACTTGAGTAATAGATGTATGTAAAGAAAAAGGCAATTGAGTTATGAAGCAAAAAAAACTACAGGACTATCCGCTGCCGTCCGTATAAAATACAAGTTAGGAAAGAAAGTCGCGGAAATGTCGCGTAGAACCGCCTATATAACTTCGGACAGAATCAGGACGCAGTTTGTATTTCTCATATTTCTGTTTCTGTAATTCTATTTATCTCCTCGAGATCTATCGATTTACAGAGAGAAACTCATGAACAACCTAAATACGCCACCCCTGATACAAATTGCCGTCCTTCCTACCAAGCTGTTCCTTCCAGGTGTCTTGAGCTGTACCCGCAAATTATCGTCAACTTTCACACTGAAATCCAAATTGAGCACGCAGATTATCTGCGCGGTATTGAGGGGGGAGACTATTCCGGACTTTTACGCGCCGTTTTGAAAAGTGTGCGTCAACTCCAAACCGCTTTTGACAGCCACAGAGAAGGGGTTCACCCATACAAATCACATGGCATAATCCTATTCATACAAATAACATGGCATAATCNNGATTATGCCATGTTATTTGTATGGGTGTGCTCCTCCTATATCATTAGTGGGCGTCCTTGAAAGATCACCGATTAAACAATTGTTGCCTGCAGCAGTGACACGGCCTTAGCAATGGAAATATCTTCGATTTCCGTACAAGGGGACCCGAATCCGATCAATCCTACTAAACACGAACAACGGGGAATTGGGCCGGCTCATCTGGCATGGGTTCGGCCACGCCGCCACAAAACAACACCACCCTGGTCGTACTCGTATTCTATCTGTTCCTCCAGATTACTTCGATTTTTCTCGTGATAAGGAGGCATAGTTCACAAGCACTGAAGTGTCGAGATCCAGTACTACTGGTAATTACCGACACGGACGATGTTTTCCCAGCATTGTTTGACCGTCGGTTCAGGTCGCCGCCACAGTCTCTCAGACTATATTCACGTCGCTGAGGACGCTGGCCTCCGCCTTCAACATTACAGACTGCATAGCCCAGAACGTTATCGGTACAGAAATGCGACTCCGAACGGGCATCTCTGATGAAATTCTCCAGATGTATTCTGGCTGGCGTTCATGCCGTTATTGGCCGGTTGCCTCTGGCAGCTCTGGATTGCGTCGTTGACGGAATCGGAGCGAATCGCCGGTTCACCGAAAGCGATCTGGAAGGCGGTCGCCATCACGACCGCCATTCTCATTCTAGTTCGAGTCCCTGCCAGAGTAGCTTCGAGCTGCAACGACCTGCCCGGGATTCGCATCTTCGACATGATGCTCTGCATCATCTGGGTCGTGATTCTCGGCTGCATCATCATCCGAGTATGCCACGCCGACGTCGGATTTGGCGTCGTCAACGAATGCATCGCATTGCTTCTGATTCTCGTGCTATGGATTGTCATCCTGATCTCAGTCATGCTGTCTCAAACAGCATTCGAGCGCATCTTCAGCGTCATGCCGCCGGAGTACTGCCTCTTGCTGGCCAGCTTCCTAGTCAGTCTGGTGACGGTCTGGTATCCGGTCGTACTGACCTACGTCACGGAAACGGGGACGATGCATCGTCCCGTCCGGAGCGGTACTACTACTCGGATGATTGGGCGAAGCACGCATTCGGCACAGAAGACGAGCTTGAATGAGGAATCCGACCTGCAGCAGATTCTGGATGATGCCGTTGGAATGGATCTGTTCCATATGTATCTTACCAGAGAGCTTTCCGTAGAGAACCTCATGTGCTATATGCAGCTGTTGAGGTTAGAGAAGCAGCCCGGCACTGATCTGAATGCCGATTTCAACATGATTTACGAGAACTATGTGAAATCAGGAAGCCCCAACGAGGTCAATATCTCGTCGAAGCTGAAGGTCAGATCGATACAGCCTGGTCGCAATATTCAACTAAGTTTTCAATAGAAACGATTCGGCGATCTGGCGGCGACGAAAGCAGAGAGCGCCATCTCGATCGATGGCGTCACCGCTGACGCGGTGGCGACCGAAAAAGTGGCATTGCTGAGGCGGCTGAAACGAGGTTTGAATGGAAGACGCCCGCTGCAGGCCGTTCTGATGGGTGAACAGATGCGTTTCGCTTGATGGAATGCGATTCGTATGTGAGGTTCAAGACGTCTGCGGTCTACGGCGAGATGATCCGGTTGGGATACCTGCCTGGGCCGGAATTTCAGCACAATTATCACCAAAGACAAAGCATATTTGTCAGGACGAATCAGGTCTAGATGGGGCATAGGATTTCATGTATTCCGAGTTCAATTGCAGCATTGGAAGATAGCTGCTAGTTGGCTGACGCCAGATATTCATTATAACAGTTAAAATCCACAAAAATTTTAGAAAAAAAACGATAAGGACACCAACTGTTTCGATATAGACAGCTAACATCGAGAAGAGGCTCAATCGACCCGCGATAGTTTGCAGAAAACTCCATTGACAACCTCGTCACTTGTTCAAAGCAGCAAATCTCATCGCCGTGGCATATTGCCAGACGGCGCCAACCATCGTCGCCTCTCCGCCTTCACAACCGACGCTCTCTCTTTGCCTCTCTTTCAGCAATGAGACGAAATGAAGAGTTCGAGTAACTTTCAGCATGTAACGTGCAATAAGTCCGTGGCGGCACCCATGGGAGGCCGCCGCCCTACCCACATGGTCAGCACTCTTCCTGCCTCTCTCTCCCTCTCTCTATCGCCCTCATTGTCGTTAACAATGCAGCCAACCATCATCGTCTTGAAATCGGGGTCGGATGTGTCCCAGGGCCGACCACAGCTCATCTCCAACATCAACGCCGTCCAGGCCGTCGTCGACATCCTCGGCAGCACGCTGGGCCCGCGTGGCATGGACAAGCTGATTCACTCCAAGGAGCATGGCGTCACGATCAGTAACGATGGAGCGACGATTATTAAGCTGCTGGATATCGTTCATCCGGCCGCGAAGACGCTCGTCGATGTCGCCAGATCGCAGGATGCGGAAGTCGGCGATGGGACGACGTCGGTCTGCTTGTTGTCGGCCGCTTTGCTAAAGCAAGCGAAGCCGTTCGTTGAGGACGGCGTCCACCCACAGATTCTGATTCGCGGCTATCGCCAGGCGCTGAATCTGTGCCTGAAGAAGATCAAAGAGATCGCCGTCGAGTTCCGTGGCGAATCCGGCGAGCAGCGCGACATTCTCGAGCGCTGTGCAGCGACTTCGTTGAATTCCAAGCTGATCAGCGATTATAAGGCGTTTTTCGCGCCGATCGTCGTCGACGCCTGTCTGACGCTCGACCAGAACCTGCTGGATTTGGATCTGATCGGCATCAAGAAGGTGCCGGGCGGCAGTGTCACCGATTGCATGCTGATCAAGGGCGTCGCCTTCAAGAAGACGTTCTCGTACGCCGGTTTCGAACAGCAGCCGAAAAAGTTCATCGACGCCAAGATCGTCGTCCTGAACGTCGAGCTCGAGCTGAAATCGGAGAAGGAGAACGCCGAGGTCCGCATCACGAACCCGGATCAGTACCAATCGATTGTCGACGCCGAATGGAGGATCATCTACGAGAAGCTCGAGAAGATCGTCGCTTCGGGCGCCAACGTTATCCTGTCGCGTCTGCCGATCGGCGATCTGGCGACACAGTACTTCGCCGATCGCAACCTTCATTGCAGCGGTCGTGTCCCCGATGCCGATCTGAAGCGCGTCTGCCAGGCGACCGGCGCCAAGCTGCAGACTTCGCTCCAGGACCTGTCGAAGGATATCCTGGGCCATTGCGATTTGTTCGAAGAACGTCAGGTCGGTGGCGAACGATACAACGTTTTCACCGGGTGCCCGACGGCGAAGACCGCCACCATTATTTTACGTGGTGGCGCCGAGCAGTTTATCGCTGAAACGGAAAGATCGCTGCATGATGCCATCATGATCGTGAAGCGAACCCTGCAGCACAAGATGGTCGTCGGCGGCGCCGGCGCGATTGAAATGCATCTGTCTCGCTGTCTGCGTGAACACTCATCGACGATCAAAGACAAACAGCAGCTGGTGATGTTCGCATTCGCGCGCGCTCTGGAATGCATCCCGAGGCAGCTGACGAAGAACGCCGGTTTCGATGCGACCGATGTGCTGTCGGAGCTGAGGGCAGCTCATGCTCAGGGTAAATGCTGGCGCGGCGTCAACGTCGACGTTCAGGGCACGCTGGACGCGTTCGAAGAATTCATCTGGGAACCGGCTTTGGTGAAGCAGAACGCATTAGCAGCCGCCACCGAGGCTGCTTGCGTCATTCTATCAGTCGATGAGACCGTCCGCACGCCCAAGAGCGAAGGTCTCCCGAATCAGGGCGGTCCTCAGATGAAATAATCTTCTTAGCTATACACAGTTCGATTAAATTGTCGTTTCCTTTTTTTCAGCATCTTTGGAGTAGTTGTGTCTTCAGTTTTAGGTTTAGTTTCGTCATTCGAATCATCGTGGTTTTGTCATCAAATGGTGTGTTGCTTTGTAAGGTCAAGAGCGGTTTCGGAGTCCGTGCGAGGGCTGCACCGTGATCATTTCCAGTCCGTCCTTCTCCCACATCCAGCAAACACCATGGCCAGCAACGCCGCTCGTTCCATGGCCGGACCCGGATCTAGCCTGGCCCGTCTGGCGGCCACGGCCGTCGCCGGCGGTGCTCTCGCGTACGGCGCCTATAACTCGCTATTCACGGTCGAGGGTGGTCACCGGGCCGTCATGTACAATCGTATCGTCGGTGTTAAGGAGGCCGTCTACCCTGAAGGGACGCATTTCATGGTGCCCTGGTTCGAGCAACCCACCATCTTCGACGTTCGAACCAAACCGAAGAAGATCTCGTCGCCGACCGGAACGAAAGATATGCAGATGGTGCAGATCTCGCTGCGGTCGGTTTTCTCGTTTCGCGTTTATCGCCCGCATTGATCGAATGAGCTCAGGGTTCTGTACAAGCCGGACGTGTCGGCGCTCCCCAAGATTTTCCAGCGATTCGGGGCCGATTACGACGAACGCATTCTGCCGTCGATCGCCAACGAGACGCTGAAGGCGATCATCGCCCAGTACAACGCCGCCCAGCTCATCACCAAACGTGAAGAAGTGTCGCGAGAGATCCGCAACCATCTGCAGAAACGCGCCAAGGTTCGCAGTCGCGAGTCGTACTCGCCTTTCGCGGGGTCGTGCTGACCCCGTCCGCGTGTTTAGGATTTCTACATTCTGCTGGACGATGTGTCGATTACGCATCTGAGCTTCGGCTCCGAGTACACGGCGGCGGTCGAATCGAAGCAGGTTGCGCAGCAGGAGGCGGAACGAGCCAAGTTCATTGTCGAGCGCGCCCTGCAGGACAAACGATCGACGATCATCCACGCGCAGGGTGAAGCGCAGAGCGCCGAGATGATCGGGCGGGCGCTGTCTGCCAACCCCGGTTTCGTTGAGCTTCGTCGTATGGAGGCTGCCAGAAAGATCTCGTCGTCGTTGGCGGCGTCGCCGAACAAGGTGTACCTGTCGGCGAACTCGCTGCTGTTGAATCTGGGCGAGGAGCCGTCGTCGCAGTCGACATCGGCGATCGGCAAGACGCAGACGATCATGGCGACCTCGCCTGCAGAAGCTTCATAATCTGTAGATTACGTTCGAGTAAAAAACAGTGTATTGTCTCAGTTAGCAGCTCCCTATAAAACGATAACAAGCAAGATTAAAGGCTTAATAGCAAGACTTTCTATCAAAAATTATTTCAGGTTGTCAAATTCTTTGAGAGCTTTTTTTCTCTGTTTAATTTTGAAAACGTTTGTTACTCTTCTCTCTTAGAGCAATTTATTGATATTTTTTCCAAATCTTGTCAGAAGGAAAGATAAGAGAGAAGCAGAAAGCAGTCGATAGTATTAACAGGTCGGATGTTGAGAGCTCCGGTAGGCGGTGATGTGTCTGTTAGACGCTCTCCGACATCTTCAGACGGCCTTCAATCAGGCTACAGTACAAAAAGCATTGCTGACGATGTTCTCGAACAGCGAGTATCATTTCCGCGCACAGATTCGAGACTAATGCGCGGTCAAGTTAGAATCTAAAGTCGCGCATTTGTTGTTTCCGACAGACGCAGTAATTAATCCCGCTTTGCGCACTTTCTGTCCCTGAGCGGGCGAGGCCTGATTGAAGCTCCATTTCCATCATTGCCAGCTATGATCGGCGATCTCATCGTCACCATCACCCTATTGGTGGCGCTCTCTGTAGTCACCCTAGCAGCCGCCATCCTGCTCGTCATCAAATTCGGACATCCCGATGACAAAAACGAAGCGCTCTGGCCGAAAACCGTCGTCATCCTGTCCCTGTATCTGGCCGCCGCCGCCGTCTTCGTCTTCCCATTAGATGTGTCAGCGACGGCCGATCCCAGGCTGAGATCGGTCATGTCGATCATTTGGTATGCGATCTTTGCGAGCGTGGCTTTACTGCTGCTGCTGGTCGTTCCTATTTCCATCTCGGTCTATGAAGACGCTGATGGTCATGCCTCGAAGAGCAAATTCGTCTCTGTGCTGTTTGGTCTCTTCCCGTTATTCCTGATAGGAATTCTCTCTGCCTGTTTATATCCCTTTTTCAGCAGCTATACGCTGTCGGCACAAGACGCTGAAAAAGTGACCGGGTCGTTCGACGCCGCCACGAAGACGACCATCGACTTCCTGCTGTTCGCCGTTGCCGTTCTGTCCATGATCGGCTGGGCCGCCTTCGCCTTGTTCGTTCCGATCGGCCTGGTCGTGCTTCCGATGGATCTGATTAACGCCTTCGTGACGCGTCCGAAACCCATGACCGTCTCAGATTACAGCCGAGAAAAGGTTCAGATCGGTAATTTCGTCATTTCGTCACGTTTGTCGATATTTGAATGGGCGACGTTAGGTAGGAAAGCGACGCAGCTGCTGTCGCTAGCGAAAGACGAGCAGCAAAGCCGCGATCAGAATGGATTCCGCAAATCGAAGCTCTCCCGAGCCGAGCGGAAAGCGCAGGTCGCCCTCGAGATCGAAACATACGAGCTCAAGAAGCGACAGGCTTACCTTGAAGAGGCGTACGCTGGCAAACACCTTCGTTCTGCTTTCAGTCTAACAATGCTTTCAGGTATGCCCTTCGAGGCGGAAACCCGCTCTGGTATTTCTTCCAGCTGATTCTGGGAATCGTTTTGATGTTGATTACGGCGTCCTGGATTGTCCATACGACGATTTTCGTCCTATTCGGGGTCTCAACGGGCTTAAATAGCGTTCTTTCTGGTCTGCAATCGTTCCCTGTAGGGAGCATCGTGTATTTTGCTGTACATGCGCTGTATCTATTAGCGGCTGCCGTCAAGGGAGCCTTTCGCTTCTCTCTCGGTTCGAGACAGTTGTCAATATACCCGATGGAGATCGGGAATACCTTGATGAACGCGTTCCTTGTGAACATCTGGCTGATTTTGGCGCTCGTGTTCCCTTTGATCCAGTTCTGTGCGATCTCGTTTAAGGAATACGCAAGCAGGACGGTCATCGATGGGATTGCGCTTCGCATCAACAATCTGCCGTTGTTCAAGAGCTTCGTCTTTTTCGACAATATTTACATCTACGTGATGGGCGGGATCATGTTCCTCACGCTTCTGATGACTTTGGCATGTCCAAGGAATACCACCCATCAGCTTAGAAACCGGTTAAGGAACCGTATTGAGCTAAGGTCCGACATAGAATTAAGATAAACCATATCTGAAAGGCTGCTTCACCTCTGGAAGGAACTGATTTCATCAGCTTGCCTCAGTATTGGCTCATCAGGTTGCCAGATGATGGCTGGGTTCCTATCCTCGATGAACTTCAAGCTATGTATTCGAATAGACCGAGGCTGTACATGACAGCCTCCTAAAACAATGGGCGAAATCTTGTTCATCAATACCTTGTATTATTTGGTAGTTTTCGGCTCACTTTCACTGGCTTTGCCTTTCCATTTGAAATTCGTCGCGTACGATTTCGGTTGTTTCTTCTTCAGATGAGGTTCCTGGACTCTGTACTTAATTCCGTGATTATCAGCGAACTGGATCGCGCTGTCTTTTGTGTCGAATTTGATTCGAATAGATTGGAATGGGTCTCTAGACGAACTCCAGCCCTGTAGCCATCTGTTTATAGCAATCTCATCATCGAAGTGGAGAACCGACCGTCAATGGATTATTCCATCGCATCAAGGGTTCGAATTTTAAGAGCCACACAGATTGCTCCGTTCGTTTCGCTTGCTGCATAACGGATGGAGCCGGAGCGACAATAATGGCTTCTCGGTTAGCGAGAGCTTCTGAGGCAGAAATGCCTGCTTGAAGAGCCAGAAACTCCTGTGGCGTCTTGGTTGACGACGCGGCCGACCCGGAGAATACTCGAACCCGACGAAGGGCGGCTGTCAGTATCATGGGAATAGAAACTCCAATCGTATGACGATAATCACCCCAACCGAGAAATCAAAAAACTCTGGAAAAGGCACAAAATTTTTAGATTAAGTTTGTGCGTGAGTCCCCTAAGTACGCACCATGCCCAGATCGGTTATTTGTTATGTCCCATAATGAGCAGCTTGAGGAGCGAGAGTATCTGAAGACCTTCGGCAAGGATGTAGAAGCAACCTTCTCGGCCTTTTGGCTAAGATCAAGTGTAGTATCTGTTCTAGAACTCGTGACAAAGTTCTTGTCTCCACTGGGGACACTGTTCACGATTATTTTTGTCGCCAGATTATTGAGGCTCTGGCTTGCCATCCTCGATGATCGCACGTGACCTCTGTGCGTTGCACTACAGCAGAGCGTCGCGGGTGCTGGTTGCACCAGCAGCACCAATAAAATTAAAACGAAATTGATCATTGCTAATTTCTTGTTTATTTAAAACATATATGCTCGAAATTCTGTAGATGTTCGCAGCTCTGTGCTATGATGATCAGTGCAACTATTCAAACACTCCTGGACCAAGTTGAAGTGAAGCTTACAACTTGCAGTTTCTCAATTCGTGCTTCGATACAGAAAACCTAAACAATTTACTAAGTAAAGGGAACAACTGGACAACGAAAACTTCTAAATACTTGTGAACAGAATCAGGACCATCAGCGATACGAAGTGATCGGATTCCAGCCCTATTCCACGAAGATTAAACATGCAATATCAAGCTTTGCTCGTTCATTCAAACCAGAATTTTGGTAATGGAGAATCGGGCCCAACTCCTTCGGCTCCATGAACTTGAATTGCACGGTCAAGAACAGATAAGACAGCCTGAATGCAATGAAAATGATATACTTGAAGCCAATGTTGTATAAGTAGTATTACTCTTGGAACTGCAATTTTCACAATCGATAAAGCATGTCGAGCGTAACGGTTTCCATGCGAATCGATAATTGCAGCTGTGTTCATAGCTAGAGCTCTGCATTGATCTAATTGTACGCGGCTACAGAAAACAGGTAATAAAGTGTCATGGAAACCGTTTTTGAATTTACCACTCAGCGATATCGTCAAGAATGACATCGTTGTTGAAGAATTTCTTATTAAAAGTGGATCTGCCTAAAGCGCCCTCTGTGATTAACTATACAGCATATTGCGAAATGCAAGAGACAGACATTTAGCCCGTTTACACAGAAGCTGAAGGGCGACTTCTCCAACACCTAATGCTCGCATGCAGTGATGGATTCTTCCGGGTCCGAGTCGAGCCTATCAGTAGAAAGTCAAAGACTTGATTCTAAAGTTCTGGTGAAAAACCTGAGCCATAGCAAATCCTTCTCCACGCTTGCCCAGAATGTTTGACAGAGGGACTCGAACATTGATCAAGCGAACTTCCGCATGCCCTAAGAACACAGAGTTTAATTTGCGATAACATTTCAAAAGAGATGTTGAACCTTCAGGGGCGTCATCGTAACCGAAGACTGTTAAGTGCCTTTGGATAATAACGCCAGGAGAGTCCACAGGTACCAAAATCATAGATTGCTGTTTGAAAGGCGTCTTGCTTTCAGGATCGGTTTTTCCCATAACAATCATTATTTTACAATTGGGATGCATTGCGCCAGATGTCCACCATTTGCGGCCATTGATCACCCAATAATCGCCATCCTGAATCGTTCCATCAATTGGCCCACAGTTATCGCAGCATTACCTGCCTAATAGAGCATTGAATCTGGTTGGCATCACTTGAAGCTACAAAGCGTTCTGTCATTGCGAAGCAGCTTCTAATCGAGCCGTCCAGTAATGGCATAAGCCATTTGCACTTTTGTTCTTTAGTTCCATAACGAGCCAGCAACTCCATATTTCCAGTATCAGGTGCACTACAGTTGCAGGCCTAAAATAACGTTTTAAACCAATTAATCAAAGTTCAAATAGATTACAAACCTCAGGCGCTAAGAATATTGACGTCCCCATAATTTCACACAAAGGGGCATATTCTAAATTTGTTAATGGTTTGTGATGGAATCCCTCGAGCTCTATCGGGAAAGAAAGAAACAGGTTAAATAAGCCGCGCTGCTTAGCAGCAGATTTTAAAGACTCCATCACAGGAGGGATCTCCCAGCGATTTCTGTTAGAATTCTGCGGCAGAATAACATTCATTTGTTGTGTTTGATGGATCCCAAATGAAGCGAGACTGGGTACCTGTTGCTTAAAATATATTTGCTCTGAAGGATAAATGACCGACTCCATGAAATCTAACAGTCGAGAGCGAACTTCGAAAAACCGGCTAGAAAATTGCATTCGGAAGGGTTCGAGCTGTAGTGAAAGCTTCCTCTCATCGAAATTGTCATTATACTTTACTAACTGTAAGCCGATCCCTGCAAGGACTGGGCATAGCTTGCCAATCTCCAGCGCCCTCTTGGAAGATGCGTTTCCTAACAGAGCACGTTTCATGACCCTGTCGAGAATTAGTTATGTAAGCGTGGTAGGTGAAAACGTTGTCCATACCCTTGACAGATAGCAGCAATTCTGAAACAAGCCAATGCCATTAAAGGTTGGATCTGCTTCGGGTTCGCAGGTCGGCCAGCAATCCTTGAGTATGCTAACCGAAGATCAGCCTCTTTTGGTATACCTGACTCCATTTTTCCTAGGACACATTAGGAACAATTCAAGACAAACGCACCCCTACCTTCCAATGAAGCGATCCCAGGAATGTCTGGAAGATGGTACATTAGACAGAAATAGGCTAGATCGCAAAATGGATCCCCAATTGTCGAAAGTTCCCAGTCTAGAACGGCAACGATCCTTGCTTGGTTGTCAGTACCACCTTAAGCAACGTTTGAAACTCCAAAACCTATCTTCCGTTGGATGAACAATGCAGTTATCTATTCGGAAATCTCCTAATCGTCTTTGTGAGGAGACATGATGATAGAGTTTGTGAGACCGACCGTGAACGAGCGAGCATTGAGAATAAGGAATCTCTTCTGGCAATGATTGCTCTAAGGACTTCAGTAACGCATCCATCTCTGGAACGTCAGATGTCTTGCTTGAGGCATACTGAATATCGGGTTAGATTCGATGATCGATGGCTACCAATTTTGCAACCTGACGAGCCCAAGTTTGCAGCTGCCGACGAGCATATTGCTGCGGTTTGCCTCCAAAATGGTTGAAATACGTACTGAAATCAAACGAATGAATAGCAGCCAGAACGCGAACGGCATCACTGTAGATCGCAAAGCGAGAATCAGCCTACATCGGCTTAGAATTTGAAGTCTGCAGATGGAGCGTTACCTTTAATCCAGGTAGAGAAGGATCCTGAAAGATTCGGCCTGCAACGTATTCCATCACAAAAAACGGAGAGCCGATAACCGATCCGTCCATGCATAAATGGATCATAGTTGGCACAGGGACATCGGAATAACTTGAGCAATTTGAATATGTTGGCAGGGTATGATACTGCCTACCTTTTCAAGACCCTCATTACAGCAAATTCTCTTTCTATGGCATGTGCTGACGGCAGCAATCGGCCAAAAGGCTTTCTGCGAAGGACGACGCGATAACCACCAACGTTCAACATGTATGTTGGATTGCTTCCAAAATGAGTACTGATCATTTCCCATCAAAAAACACACCTTTGCCCGTGGGGAAACTTTCCAACCGACACCGGCCTGGCCTTAGGTATGACGCCTTGGGCTGTCAGGTATGGAACCAGCCGATCCAAAGAGATATCGACGCCAGTAGTTATTGCCATTGTGATTAGCTATAACTTTCTTTAGCCAAATGACTATCGGGAGAACCCCTTCATCAGATTTGACCCCAAAATGTAACACGCTGTTCTCTTCATAAGAAGGTACCGTTATGTTACAAATTGGGATGTTGGGGCTGACTTTGGGGTTACAGTGACAGAGCATCTTCGTGTATCATCTCATGTCGACATCATTGCTGAGGCCAACGACCGATGAAGAGGCAAGCGATAATGGGGAGCTGGTTAGAAGAATTGACATGGGCCGCCGCAGGCTGGGAAAGTCAGAGAGTTCCGGTCAAGCCAGCTGTTTGCAGCGATGGCAGACGAGTTCAAGGATTCGGTCCTTATGCGAGAGGCACATGATGATGATCGTCTAATGTAATGTATCTTGAGCTGGATTTTGATTTCTGATAGACGACATCGATTTAGTGACGATGTTTACGTGCTAGAAACCTTAATCCGGAACAAGCATTGAAGATGTTTCGCGAGATGTTACAATGGAGACAAAGCTTTGGCACAGACGATGCATTATCATGGAAATTTCCATTGATCCATAGGTGATGCAAATACCCAATACCTAAATGTTTGGTGTTTTATATGTTTATCAGGATTAAAGAGCTCTACCCTCATGGCTATCACAAGTTTTCGAAATGTGGTATACCAGTATATATCGCCAGAGTTGGAATATTAAATACAGCCGAGCTTATGAGCATATCTAACGTCCCGGAATTGATTCGTCTTCATGTCCAATCAAGAGAATACGCCCGATCTGTTTTGTAAATGACTAAAACCAATTCTATATCACATTGCTGATGTAACTGTAGGTTTCCCCGAGCATCGCAACGGTCGAATCAGCTCATTGATCAACAAATCACGATTCTTGATATGAATGGCATGTCTCTGTCACAATGCTCCAGGTTAGTCTACCAATATATCCAGGTAGACCGCATTGCTTAAGTTTATCTGCTGCCGTTTACATTCTTGCAGGAGACATCTGTTATCGACCAAAACTATTACCCAGAGATCCTTGCCCGGATGCTCATCATCAATGCCCCTATGTTATTCTCAGTAATCTGGAAAGTTGTGAAGCCTTGGATTGAGGAGCGAGTCCAGAAAAAGGTCAATATTGATGTTTTTGCAAACCATTATCTGGTAAAGCGTTGACTATTGGTGCAGATTTTCATAACCAGTCAAAAAAAATGAATCTGAACTTCTGGATCTGATAGACGCTGACCAATTGCCAGACTTTTTAGGCGGAACTGACACTTCTTTTCTGACGACAGAGTAAACTGGAGTTGCAACAAGATGATCGCAACGATTAACCGCATTTTAGGGAGGAGTTGGAAATCAGGAACTTAGCTACCGTACTTTGCTAAAGTTTGTACCCGCCACTTGTAAATGGATTTGGTCCATGTAAATGACAACGCCAGACGATTATGAGTCCAGCCAGCCATAAATGAGATATCACTATAAAAATCATACAGAGGAATGGATGCCTTTTGGTACGGTAGGCTGAAATTATACAGAAAGGACGTAACGTTGAATGGCTATCAGTGTTGCCCATACAGGCGTTACCGTAGGTATCATAGGGCTCATGGCTGCTCCTGCTGGTCTCAACTGACTAGTGACCTTACTGATCGCCTATAGAGAGACCTGAGGCCTGCGTTCCCTGCCAAATGATTTTATACTGAGTTGTCCTACTGGATGGACGATGAGCAGCTCGACGAAGGCGCCGTGCCGCATGTGCGACCATCCGAAACCATTCGGATCAGGGAATCCCATGCGAAAGACGTTATTGAGAAGGGTTTACTGTCGCTAACTCGCATCGAATCGCTTGTTAAGCACCTTAGCTTGACATTATTGGATTTTTCTGTCAATCTGAAGACGATCTGCTTTGAGGAAGAGCAGCGCTCGAGGGCGGCTATGCTTGATCTGGCGCCGGGAGCGTCGGAGCTCTGGACCGTCTTGCAGTCCTTAACGATGCTGCTTTCAGTATCGCAAGAAAAGACTGCAGGCGAGTTAGTTGACGATTTTCTGAAACCTCTTGAAGAGATGCATATTCGCTTGGATGAGTCGAGAAGATGTCTCGAACTCTTAAAGCGTAATAGAAAGTTCGACGTTTTGGTTATTGAAACCCACGTTGAGAAGGAGAAGAAAGCATGCCTAAAAGCAATGAAATCGCTTCAGGTGCGTGGTTTATTCATTCTATGATTTCACTAAGCAAGTGTGCTCACAGAGCTCTGTAAAAGCATTGGTGGCATCGACGAATAGCTCTGGAATTTTCTCCAAAATGTCGCGTCGTCGATATGAGCGAGCAGTGAAGAAGAAGGTCCTCGAGGTTCAAGAGCTATTCCGGAAGTATCAAAATACGATCAATGGTTACAATCGGCAATTCGAGGAGTACGAACGCACGATTCAGACCCCTTTGCTCAACAGCATCCATATGCTAGAGGGCAAACGTCTTGAACTGCTGAAGCATTGCACAATCAATCTGGAAATATACTTATCCACCATAACGACTCCTGAGCAAGCCACCTCGATTCTGATGAAGAACGCGCTCGATTCCATCAACGAAGCAAAAGAGATGTCAACGACACCTTCAACTCTTACCCAACACAAGCTTCAGTTTGTCTACGATTTACCTTGCTCTCCGGAGGCCTTCGATCATCATACATGGCCTGGAAGTTCAGGATTGGTTTGGTACAAGGGAAGCGTGCAAGAAGCCAGCATCAGAAAAAACAGCATCGATCGCAGGGGCACGATGCCTGATTTACGGACAGATTCTAGAAACGTTTGGGCTATCTCTCAAAGCGGCGATTCCGATCATGAATTCGATGATAATCTCAAGACCATTGAAGAAGATAATGTCGAACCTAAACCAACAGTAGCCACATTTTCGCTTGTCAAGCCGAAGCCCATTGGTCACTGGCATGAAGGTGAAATATCTGCCAAGTCACATTCAATTTGGCACGCAAACGGTCCAGGCTTTAGGAAAGAATCCGATCCTCCTGGTAAAGTCACCTTGTTCAAACAATCAACAAGCTCAAAGGTTATTAGCACACCTGCAGTCAGTGATATCACTAATGACCTATCTCATTTAACTCTAAGCCGTCCTGCTCTGCAAAGACCAAGGCAGCGACACCGTACTGCCAAATAAATAACCTTCAACAATGTTTATACACACAAACCTAGGATTTAAACTTCTTTTCATTAATTAAGATACACCAAAGGACATCGTTATTTACTGGCAGACAATCAATCATTGATTAAATTTATTGGAATCTACTGGTAGGTGAATCAAGCAGCAATAACGTCTTCTTCAGCCTTGGCTTTCTTTAACAAAGCAGAGTCGGTCACTTCTTCACGACCACGCTTCTTGTTGTGTTTGCCCTGACGGCTGCCGACCTTCTTATTAAAAGGCAAAGCAGCACGAGCAGCGGTTTCAGCATGGACCTTCGCCCAATATTTCTCGTGTTCTTCAGCAGCCAAGACGCTGGCCTCCAGAACGTTCTCTCCAATTTTGACATTGCCTTCAGCGACTTTGTCAACGACTTGTTTGGCAACCTCAGCCGAGGCAAATCGGATCGTAGCGAACTTCGAATCGCCATAGAAGTCAACATACTTGACCTGTCCCAATTCGGAGAAGATCGCTTTCAGATCATTCTTGGTCACTCCTTCAAGGTTGCCGGTGACACGGACAAGACGGCCAATCTCACGCTGGACATTGTCCTCTTTGGCAGGTTCATCAGGGGTGGCTGCGGCGCCACCAGTTGAACCCTTCTTGCCCTTTCGCAGAGTCTGGCTCCATTCCTTCCATTCGGCCATGGTCAGAGCGTACATCGGCTTGGGCTTAGCCTCAGATTCCTTCTCGGCTTCAGCGGACATGCTCTCCTCAGCTTCAGTCTGCTTGTTCTCTTCAGCTTCAGTCGGCTTGTTGTCTTCAGCTTCAGGCGTAGCCTCAGTAGAGGGCTTCCTTGGGATGGCAGCAACCAACTTAGCGACAGCTTCTGGGGTCGTGAATTCGACGAAAGCGAATCCGCGGTGGCCACGTTCTGATTCGTTTTTGTGTTTTGGGATACGAACCAAGGTGACGTCCCCGAACTGTGAAAGGTAAGCCTTCAGCGACTCGATAGTGGCATCAGCTGGGATTCGGTTTAGATAGGCAGTGCAAGCCTTCACCTGGTCATTAGATACAGCAGTGTCGACGAAGGGAGTCACACGGGAGATGGCGTCCCGGCTTTCGTTCAATTTGAGAAACTGGGATTCATTGGCGATGGCATCCGCTACAACATTGGCTTCGGTAGTGAGTGTTTTCAGACGGTTGAAAGTCAGAAAGACGCTGACGGGAATGAAGCCATCGGTATGTTCTTTCAGCTTCTCCTGCATAAATTTGTCACGACGCAGGTTGGCATCGCTGAAATAGAATTCGATCTGGCGGGCGACCTTGGCAGCGTTGTCCATTTTTTCTACCAAATAGATTCTGATCGGACCTAGCCAATCAAGCAGAATCGAGGGCCAAAATACACAAGCTCCGAGATTAATTTTACGGAGTCCGCCACGGTGGTAATGAGAGAATTTTTTTCAAATTTTCCAGTTTTATTCTCATTTTTTATCGTCAATTCCAAAAAGCTCGCTTTTAAACTTGTGTAAGATCGATAACATTCTAAGTTTTCGCTCATAACATCTTCGCGATTCAGGGGACGTTTGTCGTGAAGTTTGTTTCTGACGATGCCGCTGGCGTCGTTTTCGTTCAGTCAACTGCTCGCGAGCTGCATCCATTTGTGAGAGAAGTTGTTCCATTTGTTTATAGGCTTTGACGCTTGGCTCCTGAGAAAGCGATTTCATGAGGTTCGTAACAGAATCCGTGATCGTTTCGATCGAATCTTTCAGTATCGACCACAGTTGTTCTTGCTTCGATGTATCGCCGGGTCCATTACATTGTGAACTTAGTGCATTCTGAACGCTAGCTGTCAGATTAAAAGTCTCTTTCGCCACGTTCGCCAAAAACGGGACTTTGTGATCCGAATATGCCGAGCGCAGCCGATCGGGAATTGTTTGTTTTCTCCTCTCTGCGTTCACTTTGTTTTTTTCAAGTGCGTTTGAATGATAGCTCTTCTTCGGCTGCGAATGTTTGTGCTTTACGCTTGTATTCTCCTCCTTCCTGCTTGAAGCTAGATGGCGCAATGCTTTGTTTTCTTTACATAAAAAGGCAAGCTCATCTTTCGTTTGCTTTAGGCTTTTGGAAAGTTCGTTCCGTTCTGCTAGACTATCAGCAAGTTCTTTCCGAAGATCATTGCATTCGTTTTTGTACTGCTCTGACTTTCTCTCTACGTTGCTGTATTCAGCACTCATTGATTCTATTTTTTTCTGAAGAACCTCTTGTTCGACTCTATAAGTTTTAAGGTCCAATTCATACGACGCTTTCATATCTTCAACTTCCTTCGTCGCAATCTGGTGTGCGTCAATTGATCTATCAAACGCTCGGTCACGTTCGCTTTCGAGCTGCTCCAAACGAGCCTGAAGCGTCCTCAGAGCGCATATCGCCACTACGAACACAACCATTCAGGAACCAGCTGCAATGGCACTCGCAATAGAACTACCTTTAGAGCTTCCATAGCGAGGGCTGGCCTCACCAGGCGTCAGCTGATTCCTCATGCCTCGAGTTATCGACGGTACTCGAAATGATCATGCCGCCCATAGGCTAGTGCATGCATAGTAAACGAATGTTGTATTGCCTAATGAGGACCGTAATGGGATTGGGAAAGAGAGATCCAGAGACTACAGTAGCGCAAACGTTGAAAGAGTTCGATGGTGTAGTAATAATGAGAGGCGGCGCGGGCTCCTTCGTGGCTCACTGACCACTGACCAACTCCTTGATCACATTTCAAGATTTGCTCTTCATCTCAATCGACAAAGAGCTCTGCAGCTACGACGGTGTCGTCCCACTTCCGTCTCCGCGCGATAGGCGATAGAGTTCGATCGAATCAAATTCGTCGTCCATCATGGAGAGTCCCCAGCCTGGCCAGACGTTCTTTCGCGGGAAAATGGTTCTGATCAATTGCAATATGGTTGCCTCGAATTAAACGCTGTAGAGCAAAGTGCTTCGTCTGTCGATTCGCGATCTGCCCAGCTTCGCTGCGAAATCGCCTGCCACTATGTCCATCCTGAGAGTAACTCCAAAGCATTCCACCGCGACACAACAAACTATCGAATATGTGAAAGGGCTGCTTTTGCATTCGTCGCAAGCGCTAACTCAGAACCAACAAGTTATCAAGTCGGCAACAAACTATTCCTACTTCTCTATGCTTTCATTAAATATCGCCGATAGAGGCTTGCTGTCGGAGAGGAATCGTCTACAAAAAGAAAGGGATGGCAGACCAACTGTTGAAGAGTTCCAGTTTTTACAAGAACAGTTGGATGCTCAACGTCAGCTGTCTCGCATGGATCGGGTTCAGATAAAGCAACTCCAGGCCCTTTCAGGTGCCCTGCATAGAATGCATCCTTGCCGATGTTTAACGATGTAACATTTAGAACAACAAGATCATGCACTATCGCAAGCTGAATTACGCTTCCATGAAGTCAACCAGACAAAACATGAACTGTCAAATAAAGTTCGGTGTCTGAGCATTGCTCAGTCCGAGCATAATGTCAAATTAACGGTTGGTTCAAACATAAACAGTGTTGTTTCAATTCTGATCTTTTCAAAGGCTTTAGAGAAACAAATACAGTTGTCGAAAGAGGAGATAATGAGGCTGAACGAAGAGCTAAGGAGTAAAGCAGACGATTTACAAAACTGCCACAACAAGGTAGGCTGCAATCTGCACAATCAGCAGACATGCTGACATTGATTTCTGCAGTTGCAAGTGTCGGTTGCTGCGCAAAACGAACTGAAAAATAAGGTCCTTTCTTCATTGTCGGCGAATGTCCTCCAAGAGGATACCGAGGAGATTGGTACTCTGACCGATGAACGGGGAAGGGATCTAAATGGTGAATCTAGATTGTGCATCGTTGCTGAAGTCGCTCTATGTTCATGCATCCAACAATGAAGAGGACGCCCCCGGTTCAAACCTGCCTAGCTGCGAGGAGATGGCCGAGAAAATACGAGTTGCTTTGAACCATTATCAAGAAATGGTAACGCAATTCAATAACGTGTGACTTAATCAACAATTTGATTTCGCATTTCTTACAGCGGAACTGCTCGGTTAAATCGTTCCAAAGTTGTATTAAAAGGTTGTGTTCACATATTCCAAATGATCTTACTGAAGACCGAGACGACACTACAGCATTAGTTGGCGCTCTAGAGAACTATCTGGTTGATGTGAAAGTATTCACCACGCGACTGCATTCTCAATGTTTATGGCTAAGGTTTCTTATTTTAGAAACAGAAGATATCTGCGAAATCTCTGAGGTGTTTAGAAGAAGAATGCTGTCAGCTCCGTCTCCAGGTTCTGATTTTGTCGGTAGTCCATGAGCGGTTATTGATCTGTTGGATATTAGGTAGAATCTGATAAGAACAAATTGAAAGAATTCACAGCCAACCTCAAATCATCGGAACAGCTGGTGGCGTCTCTACAAAGAGAGGTTTGTCATGAACTCGATTACTGAGCTGTCAGTAATTAGTCTCTAGCTGAGGATAACCCAATCAGAGCGTCTTGCAAACCTTGCTGAACTAGAGAAGCTGCGCTCTCGTTGCGCTTCTTTACAGCTCGAAGTATTGATATGCTTAGTTGCTTTTTCAAATACCTAAAGTCGTTTACATCAGTTGGAAAAATCACCAACTTTTGCCGGTGAAGAAAAATGCCATGAATGTCTTTCTAGAAAAGAGACTTTCAGTTCTCTGGAAAAGCAACTGTATTTATTATCACAAGAATTCACAAGTCTCCAAGTAAAATAACAAAACTCGTTTCACAACAGAATTAACGTTCACGTGCTCAGAGGGAAATGGTGGAGATGCGGTCAAAATCTTCTGACCATGTCTCAGTGATAAAGGAAAAAGATGTATGCATTAAAAGGCTTCAGGAAGAAATCAGATTGCTATCGGCTGCGGGGCTCCAGAAAAGATCCGAGGCTCAAAAAGAAAACTTGTTAAACAATCGCATACCTTTATCACGTATATAAATAACATTCTGATTACACAAACGCCATTACTTTCAATAAAGCCCTAGCAGCAGCATATCATCGTTTAATTGGGATTGGATAAAACCGAAAATCCCATAACCAATAGCGAACATCAACAGCTTCTGAATGCTGGCTAGAAAAAATTCACTTTATACATCAGTTGGATGGAAACTTTCGGATTTTATGTCTCTGAGCTCTATATTGGCTCTCGTCATATCATCAGAAAGACTCATGTTTTTAATATCTGGTCAGACCGAAGAGACCAGTGTGAACTGGCCGTCATGGATCACACAGGATTGGACGGCATAAAAGTGTCTATGACGCGATCCGGTTCGCTGAGTTTCACGGGATCAAGTGAAGAGCCCACTGAAGAGTCACCTGTCGAATTTGGACGCCACAAACTTAAGGGAAGGAGCAAAGATTCTTGGGAGAGACCCATATACAGGTTGTTGAGTCAATGGGGCACGTTTTATATGGGAGGTTTTCTATGAAATCGCCTATCGCCAATAGTTTCTAGCCCGTTGTTTATGAGCCCGGTTAGGCGGTCGCGGATCGCTTGCGCTCGCTTGAAATCGTGGAACTCTTTTGGAAACCTGTTGCCCAGCCAGATATAAATATCCGTCAGAGAGCTCAATAGTTCACTAGAATCATGGTCAACAATCCCCAAGGCATCATGTCATACTGCATACAGATTAGAAAGCGAGAGATGATCCCGGCGGGTTCCATCAAGCACAGCTTCTGCTCTAGAATGGAAAAGTAAACCGGAGCGATGCGTCTCACAAAAATCTTTCGCCAGAGCCATCAGATGCCTCATTTCTTGGCGGCATCGCACAGAAACCGGCGCCATCGAGAAGGTATGTCGTTGCGATAACGTTAATGGCAATCTAAAAACCAGTCTTATTAAGCTGTTGTATTGAAAGGTGTGTTTACCCTTGAAGCGCCTCAGCAATGAATGCTTGATCATCTATGACGTCCGACATGAAATATAGCCCATCCAATGTCGAATGGCGCTGGAATTGTCGCAGAACTTGAAAAACATTATGCCGATTTTGCTGGTTAAGACGCATTCATGTTACCTTCGTGATATTGCATGTAAGGTTTCGCATCACAGAACCTCTGAATGGCGTCAAACTCTGGGGAAAGACTCGCTTGATAGATCGGGTCGGGCTTTAGCAGCAGTGCCTGTTTGAGATATTCGGCATCGAATCGTGGCCTATTGCTTGCCATTAAGCAAGTCACAGCACCATGCGGATATTGCGAGTTAAATCGGCCCGCTCGGCCGCCGATCTGCAGAATCTCGCTGCGAGTTAATCGCCTGACCTCCTTCCCGTCGAATTTCTGCAGACTTTCGTTAGCTGTCGCCGTCCGTTGCATTTTGCTGACCTTAATCGTACTGAAGATCACTCGTTTGATACTGAGATTTAGCCCCATTCCAATCGCATCGCTGGCTATCAAAATATCATACCCTGAATCAGGATCATTGAACAGCGCTGCCTGCGACTGTCTGGTAGCCGGTGGCAGATTCCCGTAAATCACACACACTTTCCGCCCCGTCATTCGCTCAACTTGCGCCTTCTGAACATCTCGTCAATTAAAAACTCAATAAAGTCCCTAACTCCTACCAAGCTGAGAATATCGTTTCTTGAGAAGGCTATCAGACAATCGCCGGGCGATAGTTCTTTCAGAGATCGAATCGGCGTGACAAAGCGCAGCTCGCCTGAAACGGAGGTCTTAGCTAAACCCGATATGGCTCGCCCATCGAACCTAATCGCTCGTGCTTCACAACCGACAACGAATCATTATTCACATCGCAGATCTCTTCGATCAGCTCGATCGCCGATTCGTCGCCGCATAAGTACACCTTTCCAAAAATGAGTCCCATAGCACGCATGACGAGAATGCAGACCGTTTGGGCTGGTACGCCCAGTAGCGCTCGGGTCCAAGCGTGGCCACGATTCAAGTCGCCGATCATCTGGATCTCGTCGATGACGGCGCAGTCGATGGGTTGAGCGACGTTCGTCATCTCCACCGTTGATGAGCGGTGCTGGGCGCCGTCGACCTCTATGATTTCCTGGCCGGTTACCAAGTCGCATGCGACCCTATTGTGATTGAGGCGGGCGTGCACCTCCCAGGCTAACAGACGAAGTGGACCGGCATAAGAGCCGGATGTCGACGCCTCCAATTGCTTCAAAGCCTGATGGAAATAATAAATATAGAAATCCCGTTCAAAAAGGAGTTATTGTACATTGTGGGTTTTGCCTGAATTCGTAGGGCCACAACGCAGGATGATATCCCGTTTCATGGAGCGGGCTAACGGATACCATTGCGAAGGCGATCGAAGGTCGGTCAGGTCGAGGACGTCCTGATCTTTGCCAAACTGTTTCGCGAAGCTGATGAAGGCCGACACCACCGCCGCTTCGTCATCGAAGTCGAGGTCGCGGCCGCAGCAGAAGAGCTGGGTGAGATGGCGGAAAGCGCGCCGATTTAGGTGCAGCTGCTGGCGGACCAGCTGACGAACCTGCTGTGAACGCAGCAGATAATGAATGTCGTCCAGATTCGGTCTGGCTGATGAAAGCGCCCTCTTGAAATGCATGCTGGAGACGAGGTGACCGTCGTCACTCTACAAGTTTCGTTACAGGGCCTGGACTGGAAGCGATTATACCAGCCGCACTAGACCGCGTGAAACACGGTTTGCTCAGTCGCAATTTCCAAACCGACTGAGCCGAACCAGGTTTCGTCGCCTGCTCCAGTTTAGCCCGATATTCGGACGACTGATCATGAGTGTTCCAGAAACCCTATCCAGTGTTCCAGCAACACTATCTCCAGTGGACGCGGCGTCAAAGTCAAAATTGATTGCTTTTTATTTAAGATGGAGTGTTTTTTCAGAATCATTGTGTGAGAGAGTTGTCGTCGACAAAGGCCTGGTTGTCGTCTGCGACAGTCTCGTCGTTGACGGCTTCAACCGCGATGTCGGTGGAGGCGTCGGCAGCCATGTCGTTGGGGACGTCAGCAGCCATGTCGTCGGCGGCGTCAGCAGCCATATCACTGGCGGCTTCGGCAGCCGTGTCGTTGGGGACGTCAGCAGCCATATCACTGGCGGCTTCGGCAGCCATGTCGTTGGGGGCGTCAGCAGCCATATCACTGGCTGCTTCAGCAGCCATGTCGTTGGCAGCCTCGGCAGCGCTGTCATTGAAGGCTTCGGCAAGAATGTCGTTGGCGGCGTCGGCTTCGATCCGCGATTGGCCCTGATACTCGGGAACTGGCAGCTGCTCGGCCAGGCTGGGAATGGGAGCTTCACCAAGGTGTTCGGTCGAGAGTTGTTCAGTCTTGCTGGGCACAGGCGCTTCTCCAATATGCTCCAAGATCGGCTGGGTGTCATCGTCGGCGTACAACGAATGATGATAGGCGGTTATTGAAGGTAGATAGCCAGCAATGGCGTCGAACCACGATGACTGCTCAGGAGCGGTTTGTATGAGGACAGTCTGCTTGGAATCCGAGCTGGTTGGCGAAACTTGAGGCCGATGTCCTGCTGCTTTTAGAGAAGCATTTACTGGAGCTCCAGCCTCCATGATTGAAGGTCGTTCAGGTTCATATCGTGCCATCTCGTGCTTCTCTTCAAAGCTGGATCCCGCGTTGTTCACCTTTCTTTCGTTAAGCTCGCGGTTTGTCTTGTCGTCCTTAAAAGCTGCTTTCGATTTCTTTTTGTGAGAATTGCGCTTGCCTTCGTTAGACTTAGCGTTCACCTTGCCTTCTTTCATCTTGCTTTCTTTTGAGTCCGTGTGCGCCTTCTCTTCGGGAAGAACAATGTTCTGAAGGGGCTTTTCGCTTGAGTTCCCTGTCTCATAAGCTTCTGAGGACATGATTTTCACATCAGGCTTTTCGAAATGCTGCATGATCAGCATAGAGTTCTTCATGGTCAGCATTGCGTCATCACCAGGATTTACACTGTCAGTGACGTTCTGACCCTGAAGCTGGTTGAGTTCCGTCCAAGGCTGAGCGTCCTCTGTGATTTTAGAGGGGACTTTATCCTCTGAACTGGTGTAGTTTTCTGGAGAGTTTTCTGGAGACAGCAATGAGGGTATCGGAGCGCCAAACAATATCTCATCGTCTTCTGGATGGTTAAGAAGCGTCTTTTTGCCGTCTTCTGTCTTTGGTGACTTGACTTCTTCAGAAGGTATTCTGCTCGACGCCTTTTTTTCAGAAGATTCTGCAGTATAGTCTTGGCTTGACTTCGATATATTTCCAGGTTTGTCCAGAGAGCTGTTGAAGGTTTTGTCAAGCTGGTCATCTGTGGCGTTCGACGCATTCCAGAGCATTGCGATGTTCTTGAAGTCAGGCTTCTTAATAGATATCTTATCGTTGACCATGTTCTTGGTTGGCTTTGAATTTTGCTCTAGGGAACTTTTGCCGGTCGAAGCAGTCCTGTTATTGGTCCCAGAGAGCGGTACCGATTGATTTAACGGCAAGGAAGTGTTCGCAACTGCTTGGCGAGGAGTCTCGCTCAATACAGTGCTATTAGTTGCTTGCAGTTGAGTTGCGTTATTAGGAATCGGCCGTGGAGTTTCCAGAGGAGCTGAAGTTGCTAAGTTATTGTTAGCTATTGGCAACTGGGAAATATTTGCAGTCGCAGGACGAGCGATCGTCGAAGAATCTAAGGCCGATGCGTTACTCATGGGCGTCAGAGTTTGGGACGCATTAGCAACAACTGGACGTGAAGCTGCAGATTGCGCTGTGGCCGATACGTTGCCTGCAGATGAAATTGTCGCCGATATGTTGCCTGCAGATGGAGCTGTGGCCGATATGTTGCCTGCAGATGGAGCTGTCGCCGTTTTGTTGCCTGCAGATGGAGCTGTCGCCGTTTTGTTGCCTGCAGATGGAGCTGTGGCCGTTATGTTACCTGAAGATGGAGCTGTCCCCGAAACGTTGCTGCTAATTGCTTGCAATTGAGGAGCATAACTAGGTGTTGGCCGAGGGATCTCCACCGGGACCATAGTTGATACGGTATTGCTCAACGTTGGTGCTTGAGTGGCATTTACAGCGATTGGGCGAGAAGATGGAGCCACAGATGATACGTTATTGTTCGATATTGGCATCCATTGAGGAGTTGCCGAGTTAACGGCATTGCTGAAATTCACCCGAGGAACTGCCACTGATGCTGAACCATTCGTCGCGTTAGCAGTCTTGTTGGCGTTCACGGGAGAAGAGGCAATTGACGAACTAGCATTGCTGTGAGGTAGCATGGTGATATCTAAAGAAATGGTTAGTATCAATATCGTTATTGCAATCTGATGAGCCTTACTGCTGTTGTCATTCTTGCCACCTGAAAGGATTTTTTTGGCCAATTCTCTGTCTTCAGGATTATTGCTACTCTCCATTCTTTTCAGTAGCTCATCGCGGTCGTGAGGTCCAAGTTGGTTTATCGCTTGTAAACGCTGACCGTTTTTGTCGCCACCTTGCTCGTTATGCTTCATGATTACAGCCGCCAGATTTCGGTCTGCGCTGTTGTTGCTCTTTTGCATGGCCGCAAGGATTTGAGGTTGTTTATCTTCCGGTATTGATTTGATCAGGTTTAGCTTTTCGTTCATATGGCGAACGAGCGCACGATCTGATCCAGAAATCATATTGCAGACATACCTGTCCAATGCTGATTCGCTTGTGGACATTGCTATTAGAGTCTGGGCTCTTTGCTTTGGTGTCATCGAGTTCAGTAACTCCAGTGTTTTCTTCATATGCTCGTTGACCTGAGATTGCTCTGAATCCGATAGCTTTATAGGAGCTGGTGTTGGCGTCGTTGTCGAATTTGTCCTGTTCTGAAAGGCAGGTTTCGGATTGACGACAACATTAAGTTCTGTGACACCGGCTTCACATATGGCGATAATTAATATCAGCAGTGACAATGTTATCTTGCCAATGCCGGTCATGGTTCGATCGTTTATACCGAGGAACGAAATTAATGTTAATATTACTTCGCGGTGGTTCGGGATCAAACTTGAAATAATGTAATAGCTTACCTGATGATGAGTTGGCGTTGATTCACATATAGACATTGACTCATCAAACAACGACCAGCTTAAATATTTTTTAGAAAAAATATATCTGTTGATCTACAGTTTTTTACCAGTTTTATTATTACTTCTCTTCAGATGTCTTCGAATGCAGCACTCCTGATAGTTCCTCCAACTGCAGTTGATGCACAGACTGGGAACCATATTATGATTGTGCATATGAATACATATATGTAGAGCCATGTGGCAACGCCACTGGCGTACAATGCCGCAAATGCACCCAACGTTATTGATATAATCACCATGTATTCTTTGAAATACTTCCCCTGAAATTTGTCTTTGAGATAGCAAAGGACGGGAGTAGATATGAAAGCGATTGGCAAAACGACATTCAGAAGATCTGTATCGGAAAAGTCCACGAATGGTAGACCCAGCAGTTGATGAAATGCAAGCAAAAATAACGAATTCATAGCTCCAACAACAATACAGGTAGGGAGCGCCACCGAGTGATGTAGTTGGAAGTAACAATCAACCATGAAAAACAATAAAGCACCGGCGCTACAGCCATTCAGATAAGAGAAGATCCCGGACACCGCTCCAAACAAGACAACATCTATGTTGTCCATTGCAGTAATACTTTGAACCTGTTAAAGGTTTTCGCGGACAGATAGCGCTGAGCTACACCCATCGTCAAAGAGAATGTGATAAATATGCCGATGGTTGCAAGAATAATAAGATCATGGTCGAAAACACCATCGACGAGGAAATAGGAGAACACGTCGCCCATGATAGCTCCAACTGTTCCCAGTATGGCCAAACTCCAGTCTATAGGCTGCCCCATGATGCCGTTAATAACTGCAGCCATACATAAGGCCGATATCTGCGACCAACTGTGAATTAGAAAGCGACGCCCCAACGAGATTGAAATTATCATGACCGAACCTGACCGAAGTTTGAAGCGTATCGAACACGAAGCTCTTCAGCCTGCGATTCGAGATTAAGAGTGGTCAAGGTCATCCCGAAACCGAAAGGCGTCCAAGACGAGACAACGGCGTCGCAGGCAGCAGTGACAGCGATAATGGGGTTCTTCAGGATTGAGTTCCATATCTAGAGAGGCAGCATTACTAACAGCAGATTTCGATTTCGAACTGCTCACCGAGGTAGGATCGATAAAGAATGTGATGCAAATGGCGGAGAGCGCAAGCAACAGAGCAGTCAATATGAGCGGCGAGCGACGCATCAGTCGCAGAACGGACGATGATGCTTTCGCGATCCACAGGGACGTCGTTTGGGAGTCTTTTTTCGATTGGAACTATGCAGATCCTTGAAGATGGTTTGACGGACATCTATAGGAACGAATTTCAGCAGATCTTGCGTCTGTGGGAATTCGCGGGCGATATCTCTCAAGCCGCTCTTGACAACGCCGAAGTACCCTACGATCAGCATTCAGAAGAGGCGTTGAATCTGAGCAAAATCAGACCGTAGATGTTAACAATGATGACCATAGCAATCAGAGTATAACCCAATGATAACTAGTTACAGATTAGCGCGAAGACGCTGACAGAAATGATCGAAACGAACCCGATCAGCAGCTAGTTGAGCTCGATCAAGGGTCAGCAGCTGGGAGAAATAACGGGCGACGTTGCCAGTAAAAGCGTTATCAATCTTAAACGCCAGATTGAAATCGTCGGATTGCAGCTGTTGCTGTAGGAAAGCGTCGCGTGTTGCAAAACCGGGAACGAAATTCGGACCCGATCGGATTTCTATAAGAAACTTAAACACCATCGGAAGAGCAGCAAAATGAAACACCAACTTTGAATTCCGGTGTCGAAATCGTTAATCAATTGGGGTATAAGTCGAACCAATTCTGCAATTAACGCTTGGCGACCATTTCGGGCCAGTCCATTCGAGAACGTGCGGCAATCCGGGGCAGCTGCGGCGATGTCCGGAATGAGACAGACGTCGCCGAACTCCCACTCGAAGTGCCCATTGCCCGAGTTTAAACAGCCTGGATAGTAGTCGTCACCGAGAACGCCGCCAAAGATCAGCGATCTTCGATGTTCTTCCGACAGTGCCACGTCGGTGATGACAGCAGCATGCTTCGAGGCCGTTGTGTTGGTGGCATTGCGCGAAAGCAGCATATCCGCCGATACGAGCAGCAGCTCTCGTGTATTGAACAGCGCTCGTCGTAAAAGCGATCCCGAACGCCATCCGTATTGGAAGCGAGCCGGTAAGGGCGCCCTTGCGTCCGCCTACAAACACGTTTAGAGACAGATGAGCACTAACCCTAAAACCCTAACCTGACTGAGAATTCCAACATGTCTGTAAGTGAAAAAGATGACATAGAGAATGATGAGCTGGCCGAATTTGACCAGATAGCGCAACAGGCGCCGAGTTTTAAACTTGGATGTTTTGCGGATCTGGCTTTCGATGCGTTTCAGACCTTTCTGCTTGGCCGAATCGGTGTTCTTCTCTTTGGCGACCGTGTTGAAAATGTTGAACGAGGCTTCGGTTCGAGCATCACCTTCAATCGATGACGATTCGGTTTCAGTCTTTTGCAGGATCGAGATGCGGTCGTTGTATGGTGTGATGATGTTGTTGACCGATGCATTCGGAACATGGAATACTGTAATCATGGCAAGATCGTTACGCAGCTGGACGCCGATAATCGTCGCCCGAACCGCATACATGAACAGGAATATAGCGGCGGCGATTTGCAGAACGAGATCAGCTAGGTCTGAGAGCAGGATGAGTCGGTTCTGCTCTTTGGCGGCGTCCGTCCCGAATCCGGCCAGCTTGTTGCTGACTTCGGTCAGACTTTGAACGTTGTCGATGATATAACGCAGCGCGTTTGCATCAATTTGATCGAGTTGGTCAACCGGGACCGAGCTGATCTCCTTCGCAAGCTGATGATACATCTCGATTGCATTCAGGGTCGTCATATCGAATGTGCAGCTTGTATTGATGGATTCCGTACAGAAGATGACTGTGTACGTATCGGCGAGTGTCGTCATGATGATCGAATCCCAGCCAAGTCTGCCTGCAAGCAGACTATCTCGGCAAGCACCGGCAATGGAAGCAAATTTTTGGACCGTGGCGAAATGCTTCTTGACCAAGGAATGGTCGGGATCCGAGATTAAGCCTCTGGAGATAAGATCGACGGCACGAATCGAATCCGCTAGGCGTAGAACATCGATTCCAAACTCGCCCGAATAGTTCGCTGTCCCGATATCGGCCATGAAACTCGTCACGATGCGGTCGGCGACGAAGACCTGTCCCAGCGACAGGATCGCCAACATGAGAAAGACGGAGATGAATGCCCGATGCAGCCACTTCATCAGGACGAGCTCGAGCCGTTTTTGAACGGCGTCGTTGTTCGTATCGTTGCCGCCGGCCGCGCTTGACGTCGCGTTCGACGTGCGAGTCGGATGCTTTGGAATTCTCCGATAACGATATCGGGATGTCCTCTAAGATAACTCCAGGTTTGCGGGAAGACGATCTCGCATCGTCCATGGTTTGCTTCCCCAAAATATCAATCCGGACGGTCACAGCAATTTCGTCGTCCAGTAAAGTCCAGGTCTGAAATCTACACAAGATGTGTCAAAGCAGTTCTGAATTTACAAAAGGACGGGTATAACCTTAATGCCATCTGGAATTTGACTCCGTCTTTTACCAATGACATGAGACGGATATAGTCCGGATTGGAGGCGATTGCTTTCCGATACGCTGCATGCTGCGCTTCGATATCAGGAATTATGTCCTGGATGTGAATGTTGTGCAAATCGACGCGATCCTTCTCAATGCCGAACTGCAATGACACCGTTTGCGAGATAGCTGTGACGACGCCAGCTCGATCAAAAATGATAATAAGCGAATCGGGATTGGTGGATTCAATGACGCCAATGAAGCAGAGTGTGCTGAGATCTTTCACGAACGCCTTCACAAAAATATTGACGTCTTGAATGTAACCGTTCTGGTGCAGAATGACGAGGTTGCTCTTGCCGTCAATTAACCTCTGGACGCCCTGCTGTAGGTTGCGCAAAAGCATTCCATCGTGGTTCGATGCGAACGGCTCTGGCATGATAATCCTGACCAGATTTCAAATCCAGTACGTCCGGGAGCGCTTGGCGCCTACCTGCAGTTCTTGCCGACTAGTACCGACGTTGAGAATCCCAATAGCTGAGCTGCCCGTGAATTGCAATCAATGATAACGCCAAAATTTCGCATATTCCCACTAATTAGGACAACCGCAGCTATCGGTGGAATTTAGTGACTTCAAGAGGAATTTAGCAAGCTTGTTACCTCGATCATCGAAAAGTAGGTCCTTGAAAACGGAAGTCTGTTTCATTTTCGCCTTTGCTTGTTGCATTTCTTTCGCTCTCTCCAGCAGACGGTCGCCAGATCGGAAGTCTCTCAGAATCGTCAATACAAACCCACTAAATCGGAGCACATGAGCGAACCCAAAACTCAAAAAAAGATTACAGTAACTGTAAGATTGCAGAGCAGTCACCGAATCATCAGAAATACTGATAGCCTTGGCGTAATTGGAATAGGCGGTTTTGGATTCGTTGCTGATTTGGACAGCTAGCTCCCTCATTCTGTCATCATCGGGTTTCGATTTCAGAGCTTCAGTCCAGAAATCGATCGTGGCTTGAACAATCCTCAGATCCAAGTTTTGTGCTCGCTCCAGGAGATCGCGCTGAGTATTATACTGTATAATCTCACTGTTCGATTCCGATTCGAAGATTCGGTCTTCAATAGTCCTTTGAATACGATATAAAAGAAATCGCTCGTCAGCTTTCGGATTTAGGACAGAGACCTGATCCAAGTACATATAGGCAAGGAAATAGATGCGAGCGATGTCAATTTGGAAAGTTGCCGCAGCCAGCAATAAATGGATCGAATCTGGGAATCGAGTCAGCGACGTGACAATGATAGACTTGCATTCGTGAAAGTCCATCATTTCAGCATGATGGTCTCCTTTCTGTGGCTTATCACCAGCATTCAGTTCAATGACAACGTCTTCTTTGTCATCGAGATCCTCGCAATCAACTTTTGCTCGAACTTGTTGCTTAAGCAATGCAGTTTTCATTGCGGTCTGATCTACGTCTTGCAGAGCAATTCGAAACCGAATTTGGACCTCCCAAGGGTTGTTTAGTTCCGTAATTGGTACAGCTCGAAGGTGCTCGAAACGACCTTGAATGATGAGATACGATGATAGAACCACGACTGGAATTCCACCAAGAAACATGAATACGGCTCCTCCGCTAGAATCGTTGTTGTAAACGGATGCTACAATGGCGCTCAGACTCGCCCAGGAGAATATCCAAGATAGCGCCGCTTGATAGTGCATCATGCGGTAATCATAATAAGGCAGGTACATCGTGATCAGATAAGACACCGATACCGACAATGCAAACGCCGAAATGCTCAACAGTAAGGCGTTCGTCGTACAAACCGAGATTATTACAAGCAGTATCTGAATTTCAATCAGAAAGGCCAAACAAAACCCTCTCAAAAATCATACTTTGCAAAACGCATAAAACACATCAATCCGGGACTGAGCCCGCGCGGAAACCGACTTCGATAACGGATTCATATCGAATACGGCACTGATATAGCAAATGCTGACGAACACAGTTGGCAACAATGCCAGAAACCCAAGAAACTGATTCAAAGCATTACTGCTCAGGATCTGCTGGAACAAAACGCGAATGATAGGCACGAAGCCAACCGAGACCATCAGGTTTGCTAGGACGGAATAGAGCTCCATTATCACAGGAATCTGATTGTTTTGTTTTATCAACCATGCTATAGCGACACCTCCGCCTGCAATTACACAGAGGTTATTTAGGCCGTCAACGTGAGAAATTCCAATGCTAGATGGGAAGGAATGATCAATTAAGAATTTGACATACCTAGGAGAAGACCTATCAGTGATAATGCGATCTGAAAAGCGGATTGCAGAAGTCCTACTGAGTCCAGTACAGATTCTGAGAATAACGAACAGAACGAAATTACTGGCTGAGCATGAACTTGGCTCCAAGGAATCAATGCAGATGATCCGTTTAAAGCAAATAAAATGCCGATAATTTGTATGGTTTGAATCACAGAGCTCAGCTGCGATAAATAGCGCGTCGAACTTTGAATCGAATTCAGCGAGAAAAGGATCTTGAACAGCCCTTCAGTGATCTCATGATACGACTGCTGTATATAAGTGGCTATCGACTCATTATTTGTATCATTGATTAGGCCATCCGACATGGTCAGATCCGGGTCGGCGTTTCCAGCTATTGTGACCTAATGCAAATGAGTAAATGACGATGCAGATAGGCAGATGATGACCGTTTCTAACGTTGAGCTGGCTCTGCATCTATGACCGGTTCGACTGTCGGGTGGTAGTCACATTTGCAAAACCAGTCTGAAGATCACCCGACGACGCCTGGTGGCGACTGGCAATGAAGGCAGGAGCAATTCGCCGGGCAAGAACTGGAATGCTTGGCAAATATCCATTCAGCATGAGCTACCTACACCAAGTGGTACGAGCCAGAAAGGGGGTCCAGACGCCGACGACGACTTTGCTTCAAGCCTTTTGTGAGGAAATGAAGGCCACATCGGATCATTGAAATGGGAGATAGACATCTCCCTTTTAAGAAAGACCCACTTGCGTATTATGTTTCAGCAGGTATCAAATGCACGATCGTTAGGAGAACAAATTCCAGGAAATTGACACTTGAAGATAGTCATGAGAGATGGTAACAGAAAGAAATCGGCCCCAAGACGAGTAACACTCGAAGGCTAGTCTTTCTACAACTACATATCCTATATTGTTAGTCTTTCACCAGTTAGGTGATAAGAGACAGCATCGAATGCAAGTTCATACGTACCACATTGACGGTCCTGTCCTGTTTCTGTATTCATTACATTTAAATTATACAGGCATGCTTTGCCTTGACGATCACGGTTTTCTCTTGAGTAATCATTTTTACAACAGTCCTTCATTTGACAGTCAACTACATTTTTTATACGTCTTCAAAAGCAGCGCTTCTGATGGTGCCACCAACTGCAGTTGACGCGCAGACTGGGAGCCAGAGTACGAGTGCACATATAAATACATAAATATAGATCCATGTGCCGACACCTCTAGCTGACGCCGCTATAAACACACCGAATGCAATCGAGATAATCACCATATATTCTTTGAAATACCTTCCCTGCGATCTGACGCTGAAATAGCAAAGCACAGGGGTTGATATGAAAACGATTGGAAGAATAACATTCAGCAAATCTGTATCCGAAAAATCTACGTACGGTATGTCCAGCAACTGATGGAATCCAAGTAAGAACAGGGAATTCACAGCTCCTACTAATATAGAGGTGGGAAGAGCGATTGAAAAGTGCAGCTGGAAATAACAGTCGACCATAAAGAAAAACAAAGCGCCACAGCTAGAGCCGTTAAGGTACGAGAAAGCCCCAGACAAAGCTCCAAATAACAGAACATCAACATGATCCATGCCAGTGATATTTTGAACCTTTTTAAACATTTTCGCAGAAAGATAACGTTGTGCTATGCCCATCGTTAACGAATATGTAATAAATAGGGCGAAAGTAACAAGATTAACAAGATCTCTGTCGAAGACACCATCGACCAAAAAATAGGAAAAGATATTGCCCAAGATGGACCCTATTGTTCCAAACAGAGCCATATTCCACTCTATGGGTTGTCCGAGAATTCCATTCATCAAAGTAGCCATGCATAGAGCAGTCATCTGAATCAATATACGTGAGAACACGGAAGCTAAATAAACTACAGCTATGAACATACCTGACCAAAATGTGTAGCAAGTGCGACCCTGACCTCTTCAGCAGTCGTATCGAAGTTGATGTTGGTCAAAATGAACCCAAAACCGAAAGGAGTCCAAGATGAGATTATAGAATCACATGCAGCACCAAAGGCAGCCAAAGGATTTGAGGTCAATGATTTCCAAATCTAGCAGACAGCATCAGTAATTGCAGTTAAAATTCCGAAGGTCCTAACCGATGACGGATCCGTAAAGAATGTTAGGCAAATTGCTGAAATTCCAAGGAACAAAGCAGTCGATAAGAGTGGTGATCGTCGCAGCTGGCGCAAAACAGCTAATGGGGCCTTGCTAAGTAATGAGATAGACCTAGTTGACCGGTCGTCATTTTTGGACTTCTTGTGTAAGTCTTTCGAAATCATTTCGCGGATCTCTACTGGAACGAACTTCAGCAGGTCTTGGGTTTGTGTGAACTCACGAGCAATATCTCTTAAAGCGCTCATTACTACACCAAGATAACCTATAATGAGCAATTCAGCACGAAATGTTCGGGTGCTCATTTGAAGAGATTCCAGACCGTATATATTGATGATGATAACCATGGCAATCAAAGTGTAGCCTAAATCTAACTGCCCACAGATCAGACAGTGCGGTGCTAGTCAAATCGTAAGCTCACCCGTTCGACCGCTAGTTGAGCTCGGTCAACTGTGAGAAGGTGAGCGAAATAGCGAGCGGTGTTTCCATTGAAGTTGTTGTCGATTTTCAACGCCAGATTCAAGTCATGAGATTGGAGTTGCGCCCTTAGGAAGTCATTTCGTGCTTGAATACCGGGAGCGAAACTCGGATCCGATCGAATATCTAAAATGCGATTGAAAGTGGCAACCAAACTAAAGATTGACTACCGACTTTTGATTAAGGAATCCATATCCGTAATGATTTGCGGTATCAGACGAACTAATTCTGCTAAAAGCGCTTGCCGACCGTTGCGAGCAAGCCCATTAGAAAACGTCCCGCAATCCGGTGCAGCAGTAGCCACATCCGGAATGAAGCAGACATCGGAAAACTCCAGTTCAAAATGGCCATTGCCTGCAGTTAAATAGCCTGGATAGTAATCGCCGCCCAAGTCACCGCCGAAGATTAACGCTCTTCGCTGAATTTCAGACATGGCAATATCAGCGTCGATGGAGGCATGAAGACCGGCTGTGTTGTTAACAGCATCATGCGAAAGTAGCATGTCTGCAGATACGAGTAGCAATTCCCGAGTATTAAATAGAGCTCGCCGCAATAAGGCTGCAGATCGCCACCCAAATTGAAAGCGAACTGGTAAGGGTGCTCTGGAGTGAGCCTGAAAACTTATAAGTGAAGCATGGAAAATTATACTTTGGATCACCACCTGACTCAAAATGCCGACATGTCTGTACGTGAAGAAGAACGTGTAAAGGACGACAAGTTGACCGAATTTCAGGAAGTAGCGCAGTAAGCGCCTAGTCTTGAATTTCGACGTTTTCCGTATTTGAGATTCGATACGTTTCAGCCGCTTTTGCTTAGAAGAATCACTATTCTTTTCTTTCGTGAGCGTGCCGAAAACGTTGAAAGAGGCTTCGGTTCTAGCATCTTGGTTTTCACTTGAATCGATTGTTTCAGTTCTTTGCAAGATTGCTAGACGATCGCTATAAGGAGTAATTATGTTGTTGACTGAAGAATTTGGAACATGGAACACTGTGATTAATGCATGATCGTTTCGTAACTGAACTCCAATGATGGTAGCTCGAACGGCATATAGAAAGAGAAAAGTAGCTGCAGCAATTTGCAGGACCAGATCTGCAAGATCAGCTAACCTGATGAGACGGTTCTGTTCTTTTGCTGCAGAGGCCCCAAATCCGGCGACTTTATTGCTGATCTCGGTTAGAGGACTGACGTTATCTATAATGAAACGTATCGAGTTTGCATCGATTAAGTCAAGTCTGTCGACAGGAACTGAGGCGATTTCTTTGGAAAGTTGGTTGAACATGTCAAAAGCAACCAAGGTCGTAATCTGGAAATTACAACCGGAAGTAAACGATTTGGTACAGAAGCTGATAGGAAAAGTACTGGAATATTCATTCATGACTGCTTCATCCCAACCGAGCCTGCCTGCAAGCAAGCTGTTCCGGCAAATACTTGCAATAACAGCGAACTTCTGAATGGTTGCAAAGTGCTTAGCAACAAGCGAATGGTCGGGATCTGAAATGAGGCCTTGCGATACTAGGTCAGTAACTCGAACCGAATCTGCTATGCGAAGATAATCGAGTGCATATTCACCAGAGAAGTTTGAAGTCCCAATGGCAGCCATAAAATCCGCAACGATTTGTTGAGCAACAAATACTTGCCCTAACGAAAGGACTGCCAGCATAAAGAACACGGAAATAAACGCTCGATGAAGCCACTTCATGAGGGTTTGCTCAAGACGTTTTTGAACAGCGTCATTGGTCGTATCATTATCAGCTGCTGCTTGCGAAGTCGCATTTGACGTGCGCGAAGGCGATTCGTCAGACGAACGATCCTTCTGGCTCTTGCCCTTAGATCGGGATTGGCCACTGTTTCTGCTTTTGCTGCCTTGGGCTTTACTTTTCGGTTTCTTCTGTTCCGTTGGAGTCATGTTTGGATAAAAAGGCTGAATATCTTGCTCATTCGAACCGGCGGCATCATGATCTGGAGATGGTCCAGAATCCGAGACCGCAACAGCAAGCGCCGGAACTTTGGGTTCTGTGGGCTCCAAATTATCATTAACAATGCGGGAAAGTTCACGTCCAGGATCTTCACTGTCTGCCAGTGCATGATCAACGACTGACGAAGGGTCATGATCAAGCGCAGCAACATGGTCAACCGCTAAATGCGATAACGCGGGTCCATCGTCTGTTTCGGTCTCAGATTCAGAGCTTTGCCAGTTGCTATGTGCCTGGCTGCCATCTGACTGCGAATGTCGCTGAGTATCCGATTGGTCAGCAGTGCCCGAAACGGAGACTGGGATATCTTCCAAATTCATTCCCGGCTTGTGGAACGGTGAGTCAGGATCGTCAATAGCTTGCTTTCCTAAAATGTCGATTCGAACTGTCACCGCAATATCATCGTTTAGTAAGCTCCAAGTCTGGAACCTAAGAACGAGCACGCCTAAATTTTGACAATAGGACCAAGCTCAGCGGTTACCTGATTGATATTTGGAACTTTATTCCGTCTCTTTCCAGTGAAATGAGTCTGACATAGTCCGGATTTGAGGCGATTGCTTTGCGATAAGCAGCATGCTGCGATTCAATATCAGGGATGATATCTTGGATGTGAATATCGTGAGAGTCGACACGGTCCTTCTCGATACCGAATTGTAAAGAAACGGTTTGCGAGATAGCTGTAACGACACCAGATCGATCATAAATAATAATAAGCGAATCGGGATTGATGGATTCAACGACGCCGATGAAGCAAAGTGTGCTGAGATCTTTAATGAATGATTTGACGAAAAGGTTGACATCTTGAATATAGCCGTTTTGATGAAGAATGACCAGGTTGTTCTTGCCATCAATCAATTTTTGTACACCTTGCTGTAGGTTACGTAGAAGTAAACCATCGTGGTTTGATGCGAAGGGCTCAGGAAGAAAGATTCTGTAGCAGAATTTAGATGCTATCAGCCGCCACACATGATCAACCTGCTATTCTTCCCAACCAATATGGATTTAGAGAAGCCTAAGAGCTGGGCAGCACGAAGATTGCAGTCAAGAATGACGCCCAAATTCCGAATGTTTCCACTTATTAACACAACCGCAGCTAAACAGGCAAGTCAGTGATTCCAAGGCTGGCAAGCGAGCTAAAAACCTCGGTCATCAAAAAGTAAGTCCTTAAAAACAGACGTCTGTTTCAGTTTTGTCTTTGCTTGCTGCAGCTCCTTAGCTCTCTCCAAGAGACGCTCGCCAGATCGAATGTCTCTCAGAATCGTCAACAAAAATCCACTAATTGAGGTTTAGATCAACAAATGATATTGCTAGATGCAAACCAGTGTTACCTGTACGATTGCAAAGCAGTCACCGAATCATCAGAAATGCCCATACCTTTGGAATAGCTCGAATATGCAGTTTTGGATTCGTTGCTGATTTGGACAGCTAGCTCCCTCATTCTGTCATCATCGGGCTTCGATTTCAGAGCTTCAGTCCAGAAATCGATCGTGGCTTGAACAATCCTCAGATCCAAGTTTTGTGCTCGCTCCAGGAGATCGCGCTGAGTATTATACTGTATAATCTCACTGTTCGATTCCGATTCGAAGATTCGGTCTTCAATAGTCCTTTGAATACGATATAAAAGAAATCGCTCGTCAGCTTTCGGATTTAGGACAGAGACCTGATCCAAGTACATATAGGCAAGGAAATAGATGCGAGCGATATCAATATGGAAAGTTGCCGCAGCCAGCAATAAATGGATCGAATCTGGGAATCGAGTCAGCGACGTGACAATGATAGACTTGCATTCGTGAAAGTCCATCATTTCAGCATGATGGTCTCCTTTCTGTGGCTTATCACCAGCATTCAGTTCAATGACAACGTCTTCTTTGTCAACGAGATTCTCGCGATCAACTTTTGCTCGAATTTGATGTTGCTTAAGCAATGCAGTTTTCATTGCGGTCTGATCTACGTCCTGTAGAGCAATTCGAAACCGAATTTGGACCTCCCAAGGGTTCTTCAGTTCCGTAATTGGTACAGCTCGAAGGTGCTCGAAGCGACCTTGAATGATGAGATACGATGATAGAACCACAACTGGAATTCCACCGACAAACATGAATACGGCTCCTCCGCTAGAATCGTTGTTGTAAACGGATGCTACAATGGCGCTCAGACTCGCCCAGGAGAATATCCAAGAACACGCTGCCTGGTACTGCATCATGCGACAATCATAATAGGGCAGGTACATCGTCAACAGATAGGAGACCGATACCGACAGTACGAATGCTGTTATGCTTAGAATAAACGCATTGGTTGTGCTGACGGAAACGATGACGACAAGAATCTATGTTCAGGCTCATTACAAGAGCAAATAATATCGGCATTGACGTACTTTGGAAATCGCATAAAGAACATCGACGCGGGTCTGCGAACGAGCTGAAGCGGATTTTGATAGCGGATTTGTATCGAATACAGCACTGATATAACAAATGTTTAACACCATCATAGGAATGAAGGCAATTACGCCAAGGAACTGATTTAATGCGTTATCACTCAGGATTTGCAGGACCAGAACTCGAATTATGGGTACTAGGATAATTGAGAACAATAAGTTCGCTAAAACAGAATAGAGTTCCAATAGAATAGGAATCTGGTTGTTATGCTTCATCAGCAACGCAATACCGACCCCTCCTCCTACAAGGCTACAATTTAAGTATTGGCACGATTAAAAAATTAAAGTATTGAAAATAGTAAAATGACAGGCCAAATCGTTGTAAACATTCTCAGACCTAATAGCAGCCCGACTAATGACAGGGCGATCTGGAAAGATACTTGCGAAGCCCCTAATGAGTTGAATCCTTGTTCTGAGAATATCGAGCAGAAGGAAATTACGGGGCGAGCGTGAATCTGGCTCCAAGGAATCACAGTAACGGACCCATTCAAAGTAAATAAAATGCCAATCATTTGAATAGTTTGAACTATACAGCTAAGTTGCGATAGATACCGGCTAGAGCCTTGGATGGAATTGAGGGAAAACAGTATCTTGTACACTCCGTCGCTGATTTCATGATAGGATTGCTGTAAATACGTGGCTATGGAGTCATTATTTGCATCGTTGAGCAATTCCTCCGCCATGGATGATCAGCACTTCCAATGCCGAAAATATGGCTTGTGACCAGAAGCACATTGAGTTATTCACCAAAACCAGCGCTCCAAGTCCAAGAAGGAATGAATGATTGAAACGAAGTAGTTTTTCAATATTCTGACTTCAAAGGTATGCAATACTAGACACGAACGCCATACAGGTGCGAACAGTTTTTCTGCATGAATTCTACCAGGACATTCAACTTTTGGTAGATAAAAGGCATATGAGCTCCTTCAAAAAGCATGAGCGCCGGGATAGTTTATCATCGTATGAGGAAGACGGATCCATTGGCGATGGCCTACAAATGCAAGAACAGTTATCTTCTCACAATTGACCCAAGAGCGAAACGCTCCCCAGGAGCCCGGATCGATCCAGCGTGATAAAGGAATGATGATGGACCGATGGCGTTCATGGGGATGTGTCTCTGTCTCCCTCGCTCTCTCTCTCGCTTTGTGATGATGTGGAAGTCGCCCATTTGGTGGAGGGGAACTGCGTATACGTTTCACCCGAGTCATCTCTGTCATTTGAGTGTCATCTCAACACAGTTGTCTGCCATCTGCATTTGAAGCTTCGATTCGAACTGGCTTCATAGAATGATTTCTCGTGCTCGTTGCTTCGCGGTTAGGAATCTATCGGTTTCGGCAGTGCCCTCCGACGTCGTTCGCGCTGTCACTGCAAAACATCAAATTAGCGACTGGGACCTCCCATGGCCAGATCTTCAACTTAAAACCAAAGTCGCCAGCTTTGGGGTGTTTCTGATTGCAGCTCTAATGAGATTTTGTTATAGGTTATCACGGATTGCATGCAGGAATTGAAAGTCGCTGTCCCGTCCAATGTTCTATCGTTCGTGTCAAGCCCAGCTAAGCTGACCGAGTATTTTGTAGAACAGATAAAGGCCATATCGGAGGCTGAAAAGCCAGTAAAGCTGCCGCCAAACCTAAAGATTGAGTAAATTCTCTGGCGTTTCGCCTATCTCGCTAGTTGCCCAACATCGTTTCTGTTAGAAGGCTGTATTCATCTCATAGCTTTTTGTCGCTATCTTCGTGTTTAATCCAATCAAATTTTAATTTGGCTGTTTTAACAGTCTTCTGCGTCTTTGCCTTCAATCTTAGGGCAATAATCGTTAACAGCAGTTGAATCCGAAACCAGGTTATGATAGGTTTGTAAGTTTATTTTACTACTCGCTACTGTTTAACAATTACCAAGCAGTTCAACAAATACTCGGTCATTTCTGAGATTATTAGTCACCATATCTCTGAAAACGAAGAGTTGCAAATCCTAACCTGTGACGATATTTGGGGAAGCATGATGAAGACGCTCAAGGAGGCTCCATGCATTGACTCCTATTGCTGTACACATACGCAGTATTTGAACTTAACCTTTGGAGTTCTTCTGATCTCGTCTTACTCTCCATACGATGTTGACCAGTCGCTCCGTTCTTCTCCTACTGCTGGCCTTCGTCGCGGTTTCCCTAGTCTGTGCGGAGACGACCACCGGCACCAAGGCGGAATCCAAGAAGGTCTCTGTCGGAAACTACTTGGTCAAAGTCCAGGACCATGTCAAGGCCCTTGTTAAAAGCGTGAAGGTCAGATAGATGCAGAGTGAGGATATTGGCTACGTTTTCTAATTTCGATTTGCCAGAATGTTCATCAACAAGACCCATATGTCGTCTACGCCTTAGTTGCGTCCGGATTCGTTCTTGGAGGGTTGTTCTACCTTGTCTTCTCGCCTTCAAAGTCCAACCACCGCAAGCCATCCGGATTCAAGCGAAAGCAGAAATAAGCTTTGAACTCGAAGCCCTCCAGTTTCTCTGAAATAAACTCTACCAGATTTTTTTACTGCTATGGAAAGCGGATCTGTTTTGCTCCGACCGAACTCAGCTTTGCATCGCAAACGCCACAATTTTTTGCCATTCCATCCTGCAGCAATTATCTCTGTGTCGACTCCAATTGTTTATGGTGCCTTGGTGCATCTTTTGTCGAGTCGTCACGATTTGATAAGTAATAGCTCTCCGCTTAATACAATAGTTCAATCCCATTTATACTGGACCTGAGATCCGGACGCAATACCGCCTGTGAGTAAACGTCGAATATACACTACAGTGCCTCCTCAAAACAGAAGCAAAACTGCTGTTTTCGTAGACAATGCCAGTAAATCGAAGTACCATAAAAAAAACAGGGAAAAAGGTATACTACTGATTACTGAACTGTTGTTAAGATTATGCTTTCTCACAATCTCATCCATCAACAAAAGCAAATTGTCAATCCGGGCATACGGAGACAATAACACCATGGTGTTATTTTCGGGTTAAGACGGTAGGGTCAAAAGCCCTGAATTGTCAATTTGGGTCCTTTTACACAATAATCAAGCGCTTTTTTCGCATCAGGTTAAGCTCGCGGTCCCGTCTAACACGGTGTTTGATATCAGACGTGGGTTTCAGGGCCGTTGTTTTCAGTATTCGCCATCGTCGATAGAACTAAAGTAATTATTTTGTCGTGTCGTCACGATTTGATGATTACAATCTCTCTCCCTTTATTACTAGAGCTCAATCTCTTTTATTGTGGATCAGTTCATCTCGGCCGAAAATATTCATCTAAGTTTCGAACGCAATCAATACGACCTGCGACTAACATCAAATAAACACAATCATCAAAATGCTGCCGAGTCCAGCCGAAACGGTAGAAATGGGCACTTCCATTCGTCGCTCTGTCATTCAACAAGAGACCCTCGAAGTTTCCAAAGTTCTTCAGGATGCTAGTGCGATTGCTCGAAACCATCTCTCAAACGAAAGAACTTATCTTGTAAATGAAGCATTATCTGTTTTAGAACTGTTCTCTGAAGGTTATTCAGTCATGGATACGAACTGTCATGACATTTGTAGGTAAGCTGTTTGTATGGCTGTACAACAATTCAGTTTCAAAAGAAACTCACAGGGATAGCTTTTTTGATGACTGCTTTTAGGATTCGGGCTGGTATTCACGAGGTTGTCGGGAGGAATTCCTTCGCTTGCTATCGGCGTCGCCTTTATTATATCCGGGCTGATTCTTCTAGGACAAGCGTTATATCGTTATCATATCGTATGTGCATGCAACTTGGTCTCAAATTGCACTGATGATGTACAGCTAAAGCGGGCGCTGATGACAGGCAACTATCAATCATCGACTTCATCGATTGCGGTGACAACCGTCATCACATTGGTTTCCACATTGGCGACCTTAATCGTCCTTATTGTTTATGCAAAGCAATTTCTACCTGAGAAGCAAGTTTAATCTATGTGTTGTCATTGTTTCACGATAAACCAAACAAATCTCAAAGCCTTAAAATTCAAGGCTACTTTTTAAGTCCAATTGAATGGCTAGAAACACAATCGGCAGGCAATACTATTTATCAGAAGCAGCTTCAGTCAATTTTAATAGAAGCGTGGCAAGCAACGAAAGCAGGTTAGCGCGGCCTGTCCCAGACTGTAACGATTGTATCTTCCCCAAGAGCGGCGAGAAGCTGATGCTTTCGGTCGCAATTTGGGATACGGGGCAGCCCAGAGGCATCTGGGATTTACTATTTGTTAATGCCAAGCCATTTCTCACGGTTATGAGCCGGAAAGCAGCTTCCAGCATTGGTTAAGATGACCACAGTAAACGCGAGAAACTTTCGATTTGTTCAGCTGGCTAAAAAGTTAGCGTAGCGCAAATAAATTTGCGCGACTCTTTCGAAATTGACAAACGATACGAATTGGCGGAATTGCTCAGACTCGTTTTCCAAAGCGACTGCGCAGAAACGAAATAGTGCGTCACGATTCTGTCATTTCTGACTGGATTCCTTTCATTCTGGATTTTTTCCGCCCTGTCCTAGAGGGCGCACGTCCCTTGGTTTGACGGTCGGCGCCCTTGGCGATGCTCGTGACTCCAGCTCCTGCTGGTGTCAATGAGCATCATGTGAAGAGCTGCGACGTTACAGACGAGGTCCTGGTCTTGTTCGGGTCGCAGACCGGCGTCGCACTATGTTCGTAATGTTTTCGAAGCAGGTCGCCTGATAGTTTATTAAAGAAGTTTCTTAGCTGCCGCCAGGCATTTACACGATCAGTTAAAGAAGGCATCGGTCTCTTCGAGTATGGGCTGTCTCATTCAGTTCGAGTTTTATATGGCTCGAAAGCCGGCTGTAGTCGTCTTCGTCAGCAGCACGTTCTTAGACGGTGGCGCTCCCGAAAACGCTGTCCTGTTCAAAGATTTTCTTGACCGCGACGATCCTACGACGATTCGGAAGATGTTCTCGTCGGTTTCGTACGCCGTCCTTGGCGTCGGCCATTCGATGTGGCCGAAATTCTGTCAGTTCGGGAAAGAGATCGATGAGAGACTGGCCGCTTCCGGTGCCAGGCGACTCCAACCTCGATTAGACGCCGATTCTGTGGATGAAGAAAGACGTCAGGTTGTCTCTATCTATCGTCTCTATGCGGCGGATATTGATTGAGCTCTTTAGGAAGATATTGAGCGATGGATTCAGTCGTTGGTCGCTCAGATTGTCCCGATGACAAATCGGGAGACGGATATCGAGGAGACTCTCTCACTATGCAGCGCCTCTGCTGAGCAATGTTGCCATTTCAGGTCAGCGATTCACCTCGAATCGGACCGGCGCCTTCTCACCTCGCAAAGATGTGCGCTGGCAGCCGAATGCGATCCGCACGACGACCGCGAGGCGTCTCCGTCTAGGCGAGACGCACATTTCGAAGCGGCACGGCGCCTGCATGGTAGCGGCGTTCGCCAGGCCGTGCTGGTCCACAGCGCTTACATCTGCAGAGCGCAGCAGAGACGCGTCCTGCATTTGGAGCTCGAGGTTACGCCCGACTGCGCCTACGAGCCCGGCGATTGCGTCGCGGTTCCGTGCGCCAACCCCAACGCCATCGTCCGATCGCTGCTGTCCATCGTAGGTTGTCGCGATTGCGTGCGGATGCCGCCTAAAACCTCTCCTAGCTCGATCTGAAGCCGTCCACGCCCGTCTCGGTCCCGTTCGTCGCTGGGAAATGCGCGCTGTCCTGGGCGCTGACCTTCTGCCTCGATATCTGCTCGGCGCCATCCGGTACTGTACTCAAGGCATTGTCCAGGTCGGGCTATCTCCATTTCGTATGCCCGTACCCGCCCATCAACATTTCAACAGGTTGTCTGCTGCCAAAAATGCCGGCCAGCTGCAAAGATTCTGCGCTGGGACTCGGCCGGTCATACACAACGTCGGCTTTCTGGATTTTCTGCTGTTTGCTCGCTCTTATTCAACTATAGATGGTGGATCTGTTCGCCAAGTATAGCAGCTTGAGACCGACCGCTGATGAGCTCGTTCAGCTCTTAGATCCGTTGGCGCTGCGCTACTACTCGATCGCATCGTCGCCGTATTACTACCCGAATCACATCCATCTTACGGTCAGCGCCCCTTCGATAATACGCGCGCAATGAGCTCACGTTGGTTGCTGAAGGTCGCTATCTCTGGAGACGAAACGCCAAGTGTGACTCCATGCACGACGACCCAGGGACTATGCACAGGCTATCTCGAGTCGTGCCATGCTAAACGATGCGCGAAGTCATCAGCGGCCGTCACGATCCCGTTTTTCATCCGGTCAAATCGTCAACTAAAATTACCGTGCTTTGATCGGCCATCGTCGCATGGTGAGACTTTGCTGATCTGTAAATTGTGGATTGCTAACCACCGACAGCGCTCGTCATGATTGGTTGCGGTGTTGGAATTGCACCATTTCGCGCCTTTCTCCAACACATTCCTGAAGGTAAGATTGAATTATTTGTCGTTCTTGGGTTTGTTTCTGTATTGCCTGTTGTTTCTTTGGCCGCGGGTCTCTTTCATTTTACGTCATTTTCATGCTTCCTTGTCGGTTTAGTTAAGAGCTTTCACTTTAGGCACTGTAAAATCGTATTTATTCTTCGGGTTTCGTGACAATCAAGATGATTATCTCTACAAGGACGAATGGGGCTTGTCTCCCTCCATCGAATTATTCGAAGTAGCATTCTCCCGTCTGCAATCATCCAAGTTTCGCTATGTTCAGGTTTGCAATTTCGACATCTGGTCTTTGAGTCGTACTGTTAACTTTCGCAGGATGCTTTACGAGCACGCGCAAACGATTTGGTGGAGTTGATCAGTTCAGGCGCTGTATTCTTCGTTTGCGGTTCTTTGTCGGTGTGTGGCGTTTGCTTTCTTAAGTCATTGAATTTCATGTCGTCTTATAGATGGCTTCTGACGTCTACGAGTGCTTCCTATCAGATATTCTTTGCGGCGCCGCCGGATTGTCAAGGCTAGAAGCGATTGAAGCTATGGAGAAGAAAATCCTTCAAGGACGATACATGGTCGAAGCTTGGGATTGAGCATTGTATTTTTAAATATATTAGTCAACGTTTATGATATATTAGTCAACGTAAGCACTTTTTTGTCTCACCCCGACGGCATTAACGCAGCCTTCACTTTTGAGTGTCGAAATTATGATTCTGAGTGATGATATCGAACATTTTTTTCGTCGTTCCTTTGATTTGGACGTTGGATTAAGGTTGCAGTTAAGCTCTCAGTCTGTATTAAGGCTCTGGCGATAGTACCCAAAGTTCGGCACTTTTGAAGTATAAAATGCGGAGTCCGTTGCGGACTTTGCTCAGATCGTCATGATCTCGTCTGCACAATCGAATCGATTCTTCTCACCCTTTCCTGATTGCTATTCGAGGTTCGTAGACTGTTTCCTCCTCTTTTCAGCCAATGCATATGGCAGCGACTAGATTATGCCCACCTCTGGTCGGAGCTCCAATAATCATAGCCGCATCTGCTTTCATTGAAGGTTTTCTTCATTCTCATGCAAACAGCAATATCTTTGATATGGGCATCGAGTCAGCGAACCTCCGAGTTGTATGACTCGATCACCGTGGAGCGCTTGTGTTAAAGAAGCCCAACAAATTTTTCGAGATTCTTTCGTTCTCTTTGCTGACATCGGCTTGTGTTTAGGCTGAATGGGTAAGCCACAAGGTCGTAGCGGTAGAACCGCCAAGCACAAAGAATACAAGAAGGCTCGCAGGACGCGTTGCCGCTCCAAAGACATCGACCAGATCCAGGACGAGATCGTATTGCACTCGGCGGGGAAGTTGTCGACGGCCCTGGATCCCGACCTGCCTGCCATGGGCCAAATTTCGTGCATTCCCTGCGCGCGATATTTCGTTTCGCGGACCGTCCTCGACCAGCACTGTCGGACAAAGGACCACAAAAAGCGTTTGAAGACGGTTGCTGAGCCCCAATACACCCAGGCTGAGGCTGAGCGCTGCTCTCTGTAAATATACTATTTATTCAGTTCTCTAATTATAAAGAAGAAAATCTGTGGCGTTTCTATTATTTTCAAACATGTGAATATTGACTGCTCTCAGCAAGAGCTGGTTGCTTTGAAACTGAACCCAGGTCGCTTTCTTGAGATATGGGCTAGTACCTGTTACGCTGGAAAAATATCTAGAAGGGAATCGGAAATGTCGAGCACCTTAATTGAGGATGGCGTCGCTACACTCGAAGACCTGCAGCATCGCTTACGGGGACTGGAGCACCGATGCTGGCCGGTGCAGGGATTCCGACTAGATGACGGCGCTGCAGAACAGATGACGAAATCAATGCAGACGACACTGAATAACCAAGTTCGATCGCTCGCGAGCGTCATTGATTTCGACAAACCCGTGAGGGCATTGAAGGCCATCGACGTCTACGAACTAGATTTGTCACTTGCACGGTGTCGACAACTTCAGCGTGAAATCGACGCCACATCGACGCCGGCACCCGGAGAAGATTGGAAGCAGCAAGCGCAAGCGTTCTCCAGACGCATAGCACAGTTGGAGCTGCGTTTGCATCGCTTCAACATTCACTTCTCGGAGACAAAGGTCCAAAACAACCGCCTTCGTCAGGTTCTAGATCGTGATCATATTGACCTGGAAGCCGACCTGCGCCTTTGCGATCATCTCGGCAGCCGTCTAGCACGTCATCAGGGGCGCGTCGCCAAAGCTGTCGCTGACAATGTCGCCCTGCTGGACGCTCGCGATAGTCGCTGCATCCGACTGGCAGAACTGGCTCAAACCACAGACAGCGATCTGGCCCAGTTCCAGCGCCAATGGGCAATCACCGATCAGCTGTTGCTGGACCATGTAGGAAAGGTTTCTCGTGGTGATTGCGGCAGCTGAGGGTGCCTTATAGGACGAAGGACGCCTGAAGCAGCCGCCGGCGCCCAACCTCCAGTATCTCGATCAAGAAACTGCATTGCAGATTAAGTCTGTTGCTGATATAAAGGCCAGGGCGCTCTGGGCCATCGCCACCGATGCCGGCTGTCGCTCTGTCGCCGAGCGCCAGATGGAGGCACTGTGGGCCTTCATGCAAACCGTTCTAAACGGAACCGATCAGGACGATATCGAAACGCTTATCGCCGCGTTCGAAACCAGCGACCGTAAATGCACTGAGCTACTGCAAGAGCTATCGCGATTACAAGCGACGCGGAACGAACTGGAACGTGAAAATATGCGACCTCCAGCAACAGCGAATGGCTCGGTGACGGCTCCGACGACAAATGAACTGTCGATGGACGCTATGAAGGACGTCTTGGCTGACCTCGAGAGAGAGAGGATAATGATTTGGAGTCAGATGGAGACGATTCTGGAGAAGGTTCAGAGGGTAAGTGCAGGGTGGTCGCGCCGCTTCCTTTATAAATGGAGCCGCGTCCCTTCTTTGTAAAGGGAAGCGGGACCCGCTTCCCTTTTACGAGGAGTAACATTACATTTTGACCATTCTTATAGTTGGTGGATCTGTTCGGCGCCGGCTTCCAGGGACCAACTCGGGTTCGCGACTACAACCTCGAAAAGGTCCTTGACGTCCTGGAGCAGAGCGTCTACAGTCTTCTGGACGCCTGGGGCAAGCATCATCAAGATCCGGCGGCGTGTGTCGTGGTCGAGAACGACGAGCCCGAACCCGGCCCTGAAGATTCATACATCAAGATCGACGATCGAATGCTGCCGACGACTGATAGCAGGACGTTTCTGACAGAGATGGATTCAAGCGGTTAGGGTTTAGGGTTGTTAATATACAGGTTAGGTTCGCCTTCTCAGAACGAACGTGTAGACGGGATGAAGATCTTTCGGGAAGCCTTCTTGGACGCGAGTCTTTACCAGAATCAGTTGCGTCCGCCGGAATAGCGCCTGGAATTGATCCAGCGTTCGTGTCACGTTGTTGTCGTCGGCGTCGAGGAAGAACTCGCGCCGCGCCACATTCTCTTTCAGGACGACGACGGCGTTGGGGCTGAAGAGCGCCGCCGCGCATCGATCCAGGAACTGTTCAAGATCGGCGTCGGTTAGATAGCCGACGACCCATTGGATCCAGATCAGGTCATAGAAATCCGGCGTCGGCGTGAACGCCTGCAGGCCGTCTTGGTAGAACGTCTTCATGCTCGGATGCGAAGCGAGCGTCGCCCGAGCCGCCTCGATATGCGAAGGCGACTGCTCGACGAGGTCGACATGCTGGAACAGCGGCAGCAGAAGCCCCTTCACGATTCTGCCAATACCAGAGCCACAATCTGTAGCAATAGTTTAAAATCTTTCTTTTGAAATAAAAAATGCTTTTACCTAAAGCTCGATTCCGATTTAAACCAGGCAACGAGCATATCAGCTTCTTTGAAGATTGCAGGTCGATTTCAGAGATGTGACCGAATCCCTATGTAGTGATGGTTGGAAGAAAGACGGCAGCGGTTGTGAGATGCACCTACGCCGAGAACGCCATCGTCGGTAAGCTCGCTGCGTTCCCAGTACTGGCGACTTTTTTCGTACCATTGGTCGTCGTCGTGGCCTGGGACGACGCTTGTTGGCTTCGCAGATGGCGAATGCCGCCATACATCACTAATCGTCCTATAGCGATGGCCCGAGTTACTATATCCCCCTTGTGACATTATTAAAAAGTCGACCGCTAACGTAGTCTTCCGAGCGCAAACCAACTCGAAAGATCACCAATTGTTTTCGATGGCAAAATCACGGACTGCGACAAGATTAGGAGAAGCACAAAAAAATGTGCGCTGTGGGAGAAATTCATTGTGCGTGAGTCCGTAAAGAGAAAATTCCCTCCAATCAGCCGAGTGGAGGAACGAATTGGAACCATTAAAGAACCCAGAGGCGTCGCAAACAGCTAAAATGTCAATGCAATTTGGCAGAGAGTTCGTCACCAAACTCTATTTGGCGGGTGATGAACTGCGAGTTTCAAACATGTAAATGCTATAATTATTTATTACTTACTATAGCTAATCATTATCTCCATCGAACATGTAGAATTCGGATTGTCTCCTGGATGAAGGCAACGCCAGATGCGACTGCCGCCTGCTTACGGACGATTTACGTTGCGACATTCGTCGAGCCGAAGGACCACCGATAACAGCTCGCACAAACATGTTCATGGCGTTATCGGCGGATGAGATCATGGATCGACGCAGCGTCGAATGACGTTTTCCAGCGGTCATTTCGTCGTCGGGCTCAGCATCCGATAAAGTTGGGATGCAGATCTCCACGCCGATTTGATTGTCGAACGAGTCGTCGAACGTCACCGTCCCTGTCCCGGAGCTGTCATCGGCACTAGACTTGATGTGATGCATCTGGCAGCGGAATCAGTATAGGCATTTCCAACCAAAACACAAACAAGAATCTCTGCAAATTTTAGTAAAAGCGCACAAACGAAAAGGTGCGGGAAATGCCTCTCGACAACTCCTGTAAAAAAATACAATTGCAACGGTAAAAAAGTACAATTGCGGAACTGAAAACAGAAACCGTAAGCACTGCGCAGGTTTTGGAATTAAAAGGTGCGTAAAATCAAGCGTAACGACAGCCCAACTCATTGGCATCCTTCACTTACATCTTTGTATGCTGCTACGAGGTCATAGACATATGTCTCGAGGATCTCCAGGCCATCCTTCAAGGTCACGGTCTGGTTCGGCTCGACCAAGTACAGAACCGTGTCCCGGATGCCCTCGGTGATCAGTTTCAGGTCACGTGAGGACTCTGCATCGATCTGGGCGAGCTCGCCCAGGTTCGTCTGGATGGCCGCGATTCGCTCGGCGAGTTCGTCGCTTGCTGCATCCCCAGCCGGTTCCATCGATGGCACTCTCGTCCTCTTCCCGGATTCGGCGGCCAGCAGCGCGTCTTTCAGCTTCGCGAGATCATTCGCCTCCGTAAACAAATGGAACGTCTCCTGTTCCTGTATAGACGTTCTTTTAAAGCTAGATCGAAGATACCAAAGGCTAAAACCTGCTCTTGGAACAGTTTGATGAGCTTATCGAGGTCGTCAATGCCCGTCGCTGCCCGAAACTCGTCGAACATGGCCTCATAGCGATGAATCTCGGCCTGCTTCGACGTCGTCGATCGCAGCGTCGCCAACCGATCTAAATCCGCCTTTGTCTGCTTCTTCAAATACGGATTATGCTGGACGCTATCGTCATTGGGTTCATTCGTCCCCATGCGAAGCGCCTGACGTTTGCTAATCACCCTGGCGTGCATCTCCTTCGTCTGATCGGCCATGAGCTGTGCCAGCGCGCCCCAATCTGCCTGAAACGAACTGTGCCATTGCTCCGAGGTGCGTTGGATCCCCGCGAGCGTCTCCTGCGATCTGACGTTGTGCAGGACGGCGTCGTCATAAGCGGCCGTCACATCACAGATTCTTTGCTGAATGTCAGCCAGCTGCTGTGTCAAGCTCGCCTATCAGAATTGTCAGCGGTGTTACTTTGGAGATAGCGGTGGCGACCGACTTGGACCGTATCGGCAATTATGATATCGCGACGCATCGTCTCCTGCTGATGCTTGAACGATTCGTTGACGGCGTGCATGTCGTTGTTCTTCAGCAAGCTTCGCTGGAGACGGTTCTCGAGGCGTTGGATGGCGCCCTGGTTCTTGCGATCTTGCGCAAGCTGCAGAATCTCGCTACCTTGCTGCAGCTTCAAGTCGGTGAGCTGATCCTGGCAGGCATCGATCTCGGCGTTCACTGCTTCGAGCTTCTGCTGCTGTTTACGAACCTGCGCCGATAGATTGTTGGCGTGATCCAGGCTGATCTTGCACGCTTTGGCGTTATGCAGCGCCTCGTCCGAGGCGAATTTCACTTCCTGACAAAGGTCGTCATTCAGCCTTGACATCTTGGACAGCTGCATCTGACGAGCTCTGCGATTTCGTGAGATTTATTCGGTTTTGAAAGGCGATTACCTTTGCAGGGCGACCGATTTCCGAACGATGTTCTGCGGCCGTTTGATTCGCTGCTGGATGTCGCGAATCACGTTCGTGACGGACGACGGCCCGGTCGTCCAAGGACGTGGCGGTGGCGGCCGGGCAGCATGCGAGTCGGCGACTTCGTCGTCCATGGCGACCAGGATATTTCCCACGAACGTCAGTAGGCCGTTGCCAAGATATTGTTGTCGAGGCATGACTCATCGTTGACGACATTTTATAGGAAATCGATACAGCTTCTGGGAACATCAAATTAAATTTAGTTCGAAGTAGTTGCAACGCGTTGTAAAATTTGCCAATTATGCATTTATGCTGACCAAGAAATTGGATTTTTATATACATTTTCTAAAGATCGATGAGTAACGAATGCCGTCTCTTTCTCAAGATGAAAGCCCGCCTGCAAGAAAGGCACTTATTTCCGGTTGCCGACCATCGCTTCTTAGACTAAGAGGGAGTTGCAAAAAACGCATTGCTTAGTCGTTCCAAAAACTCAATAACCACCATCTAATTCTGATGGGCAAACAGAATTCGGCAATAATTGAATGAGAGGTGCGCACTGTGATATAGAATGTGCGCGACTCAATGGAAGTGTCAGTTCTGTTTGTTTCAAATTTTGCCTACCGGTAGATGAATGAAAGAACCATCTGACTTTTATATGACGCAAAAATCTCTGCTCAAACTCGGTCAGCACATTACTGTATTATTCTCAGCATTACTACTTTCGATAATGAGAACGCGAACTCTTTATTTTGGCAAGAGTAAACGCTACTGCTGGTTTGTCATTTAACGTTCTGTCGAATGCCTAGGCGCGACAGTTAACGAAGCCAGCCATGTCTATGGAATGTCCCAGGTGATAAAGCCGCAGAGCCTGAGAGAGATGTGATGAGACGATTGACAAAATGGGCACGCAATTGACGACTTGATCAGAAAAAGTTTGCATTTTATCACAAAAAGTGCGGTGTATGTTTGCAACTCGCAAGTCGCAACAAAATAATCCAGCGCACTTTATTAGAAAGTGCGTGGATATACTTTCAGCTGGGGGTCCACTTTAGATCGTCTACTGTGCTATTTCCTCGTCGTCGGATGCATCAGGGCAACGCTGCTGTCGCTCTGGCCGTCTGCCGCGCTCTGACCGATGAATATGTTGCTGATCTTGCGAACTTGCTAGCGAACCAAGATTACGCTCATCAAGTCAGCGCCTTTGTCCAGCAGTCGTATGAAGGGTCGGAGACCCCCGAAGCTTGCAGCTCGGTAGTGGCCAGTGCCCATGGATACGCTCGCGAGGCACTTGAATCGGTCGCCTCTCACGTCCTGAACTGTGCTCAAAAATTGACCGATTTATTGCATCTGCATGAGGCTGCCTTGGGCGACATTGAAGGTCGCGTACAGCAAGTTCAAAGCCGGATCCAACGAGCTCAAAAAGCTCACACCGGGAAGATCATACAAGCAAGCTGTCGTCCTAAACAAATACTTGGAAAGGTGATTACAATGTTTTCTAGTGATTCGTGTATGCGAAGAGAAGCTATCAATGCTGCATTCCAATATTTCTGTTTACATATCGAACCCAGCGTTCTTTGATGCTCTATTTCTAACTCTTTACTGCAAAGACTGACATAAATCTTTTCAGTGCCGTATTCGGGTCCAAGATGATTCTCTTTCGCCGTTAAACCAGGCCTATGAACGTTGTCAGGTCGATTATTCGCAATTCGATGGCGTTGGCATGGCATTCAACGTGACGTCCGATTTTTCGTCGAATCCGAACACGCCTTCGGGTGCTGATAATGGCTCTCTGAACCACTCGCTATCATCTGCACGTCCATCCTTATCTGTTCCTGGTCCGCCTCCGTCTCTATCAACATCAGCTCCTGGTCCGCCTCCTGCCATCACAACTACGAAGCGTCATTCTACCAATGCTGGCAAGACATCCGTCTCTCCACTAGGGTCGGTGTCGGGGCCAGTACCACTGATGCCGCCGAAGCCGCCGTCTGCACCTGCGACTCCATCTGGTTCCGTTCCTCCACCGCCACCTCCGCCGCCACCGGTCTTCAGGCCTGCGGCAGTTTCACCGCTGTCGTCGGGATCATTTCCTGGGCCGGTACCGCCTGTACCACCGCCTATTCCCAAGACGCCGTTGTCGAGTTCGAATTCGCAGCCGATTCCTCCGCCGCTTCCCCGAGCGCCTTCCCTGACGTCGCCTTTATCTGCTGGATCGTTTACAACTTCGGTGCCGCCGACGCCACCTCCCCTTCCCAGGTCTATCACGCCCACATCGTCTGCCATTGAATTATTAGCGGCCCCGATGCGTCCGATGCCGCCTGCAGCTCCCAAGCCTACTACGCCCAACCATTCGATCGAAGTGCCAATGCGAAAGGCGATGTTCTCATCTGGTCCTGTCCCGCCTCCTCCTTCAATCCCGAATGTCGTGGCGCCTCCCGCCCCTCCATCCATCTCAAAGCCTGTAGCGGCACCAATCCCTCCTGTTCCGAGACCGGCTATGCCGCCTCTACCGCCTTCGGCTTACAGAGGCGTGATGCCAAGTTCGTCGCAACCAGTACCACCGCCACCTCCTGCTTTGCCATCCGGGCTGAGTAACCGGCCCGCGGTTGTGAGGACCTCCTCAGGACCTGGGATTCCGCCGCCGCCCTCATATGGGGGCGCAGCGATGCCGCAGCCACCACCTCTACCAACTTTGTCGACCTCTAGATCCAGACCTGCAAATGGGTCTGGAGCTGTACCGCCGCCGCCTCCTCCTCCTCCGCCTCTAAAGTAATAAATCGTTTCCCTTGAGCGGATCGACCCAGCAAGTGGTAGTCTGAAGTACGGGAGATATTTATAGACGGGGACACGTCGTATAACTGCAAATATTTCTGATGTTGCGATGACGAGTATTGTATGTCGTCTGGCAACGCTAAAGGTTATCTTCTCTACGACCAGAACCTGAACAAAGCGTTTGTTCGTCGTAACGTCACATTAACGAGTTTGGTTTCAGCAGTCGCGAAGCTCAAGACGTTTTATCCGACGAAATTGATCAAATCGATGCTATAGGGATTAATGAAGACCATCGCTCGAAATTGGAAGACAATGGCGTCTGTACTAAAGATGGAGATGACGATGACCTGAATGGGGTTGAAATACTAATCTCGATAACAGCACAGACGAACTCTTCACCCAACGAATGCTGCAGTGACTTTGAACCTCCGACTCCTGTGCCACAGCAATTCGAACGGAAAAGACGAGAAACGTCGAACGTCAAATTCCGTCATCATAAACGGAGTAGATTTCCGCCCGATTAATAAGCGCGTCTTGTACGCCATAACTGGGCGAAGACTGCACATTTACCCACTCGCCGAAATGTCGCTGCCATTCCAAAATCGTACGAACGAGCATTGCGGCGGTCTGATGCAAACGATTGGAAAAAGGCGATGCAATCTGACCTTCATCCATTATCAGCAGGTGAAGTCTTGAACAAAACCCGAAAAAAATTTCCTCTTGATGTAAGGCCGATTGGATGCAAATGGATTTATAAATCGAAACCAAATACTGCTCTTTCTAGCGTTCGGCTCTCAAGAGAAATGTGCCCTCGTAATGAAGGAGGTAAACTGTTGAGAACCAACGTCGAATGTCAATAAATTAAGCCACTAGGAAGAGAGAAATGAAGAGCAGAATGGGATCGAAAAAGAAGAACGAACGACGAGAAATACGAACAACGAACAACGAGGTATACGAAGAATGAGAGAGGGTTTTTAGGAAAAATAAGGGCTCGTTTGGCAGCACCGGAAAACTAATTCTGCAGTTTTCTACGGAAAAACATCTGCCGCTCTGATGATTCACACGCGAGCGGACCTCTACAACAGTCAAATTTCTCGTTGCGGAAAACCCGTCCGGACTTTCTACCTCGAGTCTAATATTCAAATTGTCGAGATGGTTCCCGTTCTGCTCTGCCTATGATTGCCTTCGCCGCTTATCGCAATTCTTGCCGTCTTATCGGCGTGGGGCTCATCGAGCATTTGCCTAAATCCAACTCTAATCGCGGCCAGCTACCCTGGACTCTGTTTTACAGCGCTCCGTCAACCTACCGCCCATTCAACGGCTTCCAAACAAAGAACGTTCCCAAAAGACGGCCGGCCAGCAACCTGACACCATTAGGTCCCATAATGCCTTTTAGATAAATTTAGGTAACACAAGCAGCCAAACTATCCAATAATCAAAACACTCTTATCACTGATATTCTGCGCTTGTATTCTTTCATTGAAGCAGATAAAGGCCATGCGTATCTGCGAGAGGTACTGGTACCTTAGCTACACTCCACTTAAAACCAATCCGAATTCCTATTCCGCCTATACGGTTCAAGATATTGCGGCGACCTCTGGGTTGCCAATAGATCAACCTGTAGCTCAATTGAACCATCTGCAAAAATTCGAGCAGTGTGCTAATCGCCGGTCGAATTATGACTGATCCCATCTTACACGCCACCGTAATTGAAAGCAACCACCAACAATCGCACCTGGCAATCCACCGCACAAGGTCTGACACGAGCCATCACGTACAGCTTTAAGTCGCTCTCAAGCCCCACACACGTCCATCCCGACGGATGTGACTAACGCTGTTATAACTTTCGCCTTTCATCGGTCGTCGTCGTCTCTAATCTATCGTATCTACTAGGTATGAAACCAGAATATATCAAAGTGTTAGGTACTAACTCAAATACAGAATTCAGTAACATTATCATCGGGAGTGTAAAATCCCTGTACGACCCGATATCGACATCGAAAAATGCGCAACACGTCCGATTTCAGAATATCATATCCTCACAGATGCTGAGACATGTTCAGGTAGGATCTCAGGTCTAAAAGCGCCGTCACTACAATTATGAGAGAGCACGATTTGCTGAGATCTGAGCCATTATCAGCCTATACAAGATTTGGATTTTCAAATCTGCTGAAACTCGGCATGGCGATCGGGCGTGATGAGAGCATTCCAACGATCCGTCGCACGACGTCTAACTCCGAATCAAAAAAAAATAATACAGTGACAACTTCGCAGTTTTTAATGCGTTTTAGAAAAAATCTGTGTAAGCTCCAACCTTTTGATATCGTAGAAATAGTTCTCTGCTTTAAATATCAGATCGATCCCTTAAATATTCATCTCGGAGACTAAAATTCATCGGCCAAATAGTTCATGTTGTTGAGTCGCTCTACGCCAGTCCACACAAAATAACGAGATTTCAAAAGTGCAAAAGGGCCTTAACGCCAAAGTGGCCCAAGAGATGAACGCGTTCGATGGCGGTCGACCTGTCGGCCTCTGGTGTTGGGACAGTTTCAGGCAAGTTCCTGGGAGTGCAGAGCTGCGATGGGCTGCTGAAGAGCCTGCTGATCGGGGTAGAGACGAGATATGGTGTCTGGCAGGATGTTGAGGACACCAGAGCGGTGCGTGATGGTGAAATCGTCCAGAATGGTGTCGAGCCAATTGGGTTGAGGTCCTTTTGTGTTATCAGCGAACGATGGTCAGTGAAAAGGTGAAAGCAGTTGCCCCAGATATAGAAGTGGAGCTTCTTAAAGGCGAAGACGATCGATGGCTAAGGAGTTCTCGCTTCGTTGCAGCGTATTTGCGTTCAGGAGCATGAAGTGCATGGGCGACAAATGTGATCCACTTGCGGTTGGTGGGGACGTCGTCGGCAAGCTGGTAGAGGACGATGCCTGTGTTCGAAGCATCGACAGCGACGCAAACTTCGTTACTGAAATCAGGAAACGATAGGAAGGAGGGTTCGTAAGTGGTGTCGAAGGCGGCGACAATGTCAGGAATCCAGAGGTTAAAGCCGATGCGTTGAGCAGATAGCGGCTCACAGACTTTGCCCAGTTGACTGGTGCGTTAAGGTCCAGAATAAAGAGAATGACTTCAGCTCCTTTCTGCATAACGGAGACCAGATGTTACAGTTCTCCGACCAGACATAGATCATGCCATGGTAATTGTGGCATCGCAAAGGTTGCTCACGATCAGCTTCTCCCATAGCACACGACCCTCCCCTTCGCTGGGACCGTAGGGGTCGGCCTCTACGCACTCGCTCTCCAGCTAGGGAGCGCTCGGTAGTAATGAATTAGGTTCTTCTTCGGTGATATCATAGGACGCCATGCAGGCAGCTGTTGTTGAGAACAGATTGTCGCGTAATCTTGGAACTTACAGCACGTTGCGCAAGGTCAAACTGGAATTCAGCTCCACAGATCCCACCGTAGCGAAAACGGCTCCGCCATCGCCCAATGTGATTCGGACCAGTACGTGCAGCTTTTTCGGGTTTTGGGGCGTACTCAAGCGGATGACAATGTGCGAAGACGCTCCGCTGTCCATGAGCCAATTATCACGTCCGGGAGTATCTTCATCTGCCACGAACAGGAATTCATTCGACTCCACGTTCGCCTCCTCATCGCAATTCAACTCTTTCTGCAAATGCGGTTCGAAACGGGCGCACGGCAAAAACGATGATGATGAGCTGCTTCGTAGTTCTCAGGAAAATGTACGTTTTCCAGTTCATGTCCATTTTATCGAATCGACAGTTGGGGTTACAACTGTGATTAGCGATGTGCGCACCTGCCGAGTCAGGGTCGCCAACGTTGTATGTCCCGTCTTCGAACTGCATCGTGTAATTCCGCAGGGGATCATTATCGCCGGGCGGGGTATCGACAGCCCTGCCCCTGTATAGAGCCACCGGTATGTTCACACCAATTTTCTTGGTTGTGTACAGCCCTTTCCTTGTGCGGAAGGTTTGATAATGTCACCATTTTTAGGCCTTTTATGATGCCCTTATCTTTTGCTAGTAATTGCCTCGCTTTTTGTTAGGGTTCCGATCGGTACCGTTCGGGTCGGGTACCGCCCTTCTACCGGTACCCGACCCAAATTTCCGGGTCGGATACCGGTAGTACCGGCTACCGAAGCACATAAAGACTGAAATCTCAGAAAAAAACCAAATGTCATCTGTCATTTCAATAATTTAAAGCTCATTCCCCAAATATCAGTGCACTTGAAGTTTCATGTTTGAGTCGATGACTGTGAAGACCAATAAAATCACGACCGCAGTTCATAATCATCTCCACTGAGACCGATGAACTTGGGATAGGGAGTATATCTTTTACAACTTCACTAAAACCCGATTGGATCGACCTGAGGACCGTCGTAAGGAAGGCTGAGATACTTATCAAATTCGTCCATGACCTCACCGTTTGTGAAGCAAAGATGATGGTCCCATCTGTCTCTCTTGCTTATCGGAACATAAACAGCCTTGGGTTTATCGGGGGTTGAGCAATTTCTATTTGAACTGATTTCAGCATTTTTGGGGTCAATCTCGGATCCAGATGCTGAATCAGATGATAATACGTTTGACACAAGGCTACTGCCGAAACTTTCACTCAACACTATGGGCTCGTAATCATTCACGACTGCATCGAAAACTCCAATCCTTAGATTGGCGCGAAGGAAAGGTGCATTCACGGGGCACAGAGGAGCGTCAGCCCTTCGCTTCCGTGTATGAAACAAAGATTACAATAAGGGTTTCAAAGTCCGCCACGCAGATTCTCCAGCACTCATTATTCCTAGGCCGGTAGTGTCGGTAGTCGGGTCGGGTACCACCCATCTACCGGTATCCGACCGGGAGACTACCGGAGCGCCGGTAGTCGGGTAGTGCCAGTATCGATCGGAACCCTACTTTTGTCATGCACTGTTAGGGGAGGGGCTGCGTTCCGTGAGCCACGGCAACAACCCCCATCATAAGACACATCTATTACTTAAAATTCAAGATGCCTCGATTCACGAGCGTTCTTTACATCTGCGGCTGTCCTACTCGCCATTTCTCTGAAATGCAAAAACTAAGCGTGTATCGGTTTGGGAACCAACTAAGCAATACGTGGTCAGCCGAAGCAAGAATACTGGAAGATCCGTCCCGGTCACACGATTGTAACTTCGAACTATTCGATCGACGAGTGCTACACTGATGAACGGCAGCGATTGCCGATCCATCGAAGATTCACGGAACTAGATCTGCGTGAGCGATGTACGGGTTCATCGCATTTCTGTGCCTGCGCTCGATGTGGTCCTCTTGATGAAGTTCGTGCCCGTGCTGCTGCTAAAATGAAAGCCGCTGTCGATCGGTGGCAACTTACAGTTGGCGCGACGACGGTTGTTACGTACCTGTTCGTGTACGGCCTCTCGAAGATCCTGCTCCGACTCAGGTCTCTATCGACGAGGACGTAGTTGCTGCTCAAGGCTTAGCTGGGCTCGCGGTTGTTTCGCGCCCAAATTCACCCGCCAATTCCCCTTAATAAAGTAGCAGCCTGCTAGCTGCATTTCGACATGGGTTCGTTTTGTTCGCTGGGGTAGGATTCATTCCTATATGCTTATCGAACTGACCACATCAAATGGAGACATCGTTTCGATTAACGATTCCGGACGAGGCGAATTCACCGTCCAGGTCTTCGACGCCTTCGACGTCCAAAGATGCCTTCCGCTCAGTACGTACAGGTATGTTGTCCACTGGATGTCAACTTGACGATGTTGTCCACTGGATCTCATATTTATTATAGTGGAAAGCCCTTCGTCAACTACTTCAACAGCGTCGATGACGATGAATTGAAAGTTCTGCAGACATGATGAGCAAGCGCGATCTGTCTAAGTACATCAACGACTATGGCCTTCGTATGAAGAATGAGAGTACCGCCTTCCGTGACGGTGTTCGAAGCTTCCGCGACAGGATAATGGACAGCGGGGCTGTCACCTTCATGGACTTGGTCGAGGTGGCCAATCTCATGGAAGAATGTGCATCGATTCAAGAGACGAATTCGGAATTCGTCGTCTACTCCAGCACGTTAATGAGCGCCGAGGGACTGCCCACCTCCACCATTAAGCTGGGAGCCAACACTGCCGATATTACTCGGAGCTCCAGAAGCACCATTGAAACCGTCAAGGGGGGCGGTCTGCGCAGCCTTTCTACGAGCCACATCTCTAAGTTGAGCCCCTTCAGTGGAACGAGCGAATCTGGATCGAAGAGCGCTCCGGAGCCTCCCGAGGAGAAGGTCGTTGTGGAGGAAGAGAAGGCCGGTGGGGTTGTCTCTGAGGCTCCGGCTGCCCCTGCGACTCCCAAACCTATTCCCGCCGTCGCCGCAAGCACCGCTCCACGCAAAGTGGGAGTTTCTCCCCTTTCGAACGCCCTGAAGACGGGAAGGGAAAGGGTGCGGCTGCCACTGCTCCTCCCGCCAGGCCTTCCATATCCATTCCCAAACCCTCGCCATCCCCGAGCGGGATGAAGGCCGTGCGGAACCCTTTCCTGGACTTTTATGCTCCCTCACCCAAGCCGATGGCGAAGGGCGACCCCAGCAGCTCCAGAACCACTCCGACCAGCGCCTCATTCGATCCCTTCGAGATGGTTAGAAAGGCCAGGACTAGCAGCGGACCGAATCCTGTCAAAGGGGCCAGCCCCTTCTCTCCCTCTCCCGCCTCCTCTAGGCCCGCTGGAGTTACGGTCACCCTCAAAGTCAACAAGCACACGCTTGAGGATGACCTGGCGGACGAGGCCGACCTTGCCCAGCTCGATTTCTTGGACCGCTCAGACCGCGCATCCGAGGACCGCGGTAGCATCTCCAGCTCCAGTCCGGGGAAGTACAGGGTCCCATCAGACCTGGACCCGCGCTTTCTGTCCGCTGCTGCGTTGCTCGTAGCACAGTCTTTGAGGTCCACTTCCCCGTCGGCGGATGCCAGTATGACCCTTGCAAGGATGAAGGCCGGTCTGGCTGAGGCTACCGAGTCCGTCGGTGCAGACATACCCTACTTCTTCGACCACATTATGCACAAGGAGGAGTGTGAACTCGTGTCCATGCTCCGGGACATGGAGTCGCCCTCCTCCACTCTTTCTGATAAGAGTAGCAGGGTATACCGGTACATTGAAGGTATAGCATCCCGCTAGGCTTGACCACGGGACTTCACTGTAATAAGCGGACCGGCGCCGTTAATTTTAAAACAGGTCGGCACGGCTCCACTACTAGCCCTCGACAACCAAGTTGAATCCGAAATATGCTCAAGGAAATAATCCGTGTAGACCTACACTACGACCCGCTTATACTTCTTCCTTACGACATTTGTCTCCCCTATGAGCTGAGGTAAGAGCCGTTAGACGACGGTACCCACATACTTGCCCATCCGGAGAAGGCGAAGGAACTCACTCGAAGCCTGGGAGGCCAGGACAAGAGTCGGGTAGTAGTTTTCATACATGGACACAACTGCAACAGGGACGAGGCTGCGAAAGTCTCAAAGGACATGAGAAGGCGCATGGAAGGTCACTGGTCACAGAAGGAAATAGAATCCACCGACTATGTGTGCATTACCTGGAACGCGCGTTGCAACCACCAGCTGTCACTGCTTCGTTCCATGTCTTTTCCGAGGACGGTAACGAGGGAATTCGGCTGCCTCGGATACGTCGACGACCTTGACCGCGTTGCCCACTCATTTAGAGGAGTAGGAATGTTCCTTAGGGACATTATGAAGTCAGGAAGGGAACTGCACATCGTCGCGCACAGCATGGGATGCCAGATCGCTGTGGACTTCATGGACCAGTGCTCCCACGATTACAGAGCGCTATGCAGGCCGTCCTCCAGGTCATTGCAGAATGCGTCCCCTTTAGCCCTGGAAAAGATCCTGACCGGACTGCAGTCCGTATCACTGATAGCACCCGACGTCTCGAAGGAGAGATTCAGAATAGTTATTCGGGACTACATCTCCGTCATGAGGAGCGTCCATGCATCGTGGAAGGTTGCGATATTCTCCAATACTTTCGATTCCGCCATACATATCTCACAGCGCCTAAGGCTGAAGAGCAAACGGATCGGAGTACCGAAATACGCTATCGACGCCTTGAACGACCCCAACCCTGTACAGTGCTCCAAGGGTTCCCTGGAGGTAGTGGACACATGGACACTCCACTTCGACCGCCACAGTCTCTACAATGACAAGAGAGTCATTGCGAGAATTGCACACTCTATTTCCCCATGCATGGAGCAGTGCGTACTTGGCATCACGAAACCATACTTCACGTCGCGTGAGAGCCGGGTTAGTGACACTGAAGCCGCGATATCGCACGTAATTAACCACTTCGTTTAGCCGACACTCAAGGATACATCCACCCAGACATCCTAAAGCACACCCAACAGACGTCCAACGCCACTACCAACAACCCCACCCCTCGTACCCGACGCACGTACAAACAACATCCATTCAAAACACCCATTCAAAGCATCCACTCCAAGCATCCACTTCGACCATCAGTTTCGACCATCGGTATCGGTTTCGACCATCGGTTCCGGTCATCCACTTCGACCACCCATCCCCAACCACCCACTCGGGCCATCCATCCAACTTATCCAACCAACCCATCCACCCAACTCATCCATTCGAACTACCCACCCCACCCAGCCATCCAAACAACCCATCCCACACACCAATCCCGTCTATCCACCCCGATTATCCATCTCAACCATCCACTCCAACCACCCAACCCAACTATCCACCCAGATTCCCAACCATCCGCTCGGTCCAGCTTCATCGTACAGCCACTACGACCACGGATTCGGACCAGTGGCGGCCCCGATCGGTCGATGCTTAGCGATAGCGATACCGACCGACATAGCCACTCGACGACGTGATGCCGACATGGTTCCACGAACTTGGTCACGTAGATTTGGCACATAGACTTGGACAGACTTACCGACTTGTACGGACTTGACCCCAGTCTTGAGACCTTCCTGTCCATGTACTCCTTGAGAGTTTGTTTGCGTTTCTGCGACTGCCTCGCCAGTCTTATGCTCCCTCCCAGTACCCTATCGAGATTGTTCCCGTTCTGGACTGCCACCAGCTCATGCCCCTTGCCTCAACGTTAGTTGAGGCACGTATAAGAAGGCCAGACACGTACGTTTCGACTCACGTACCTCGTATTCGGCTTATCCACCTCGCATTCCGAGGACGACCGTGCAAGCAAGGCATGCAAGGCGCCCTGAAGGCGCCTTGCATACCACACTTGCGTGGCCGCTACCAACTTCGTTGAGGTAAGGGGAGTGAACCCAATGCGGGGGTCGAGAACGTGCGCGTCGAAGGACTGAGAAGTCATCGCGAGGTAGTGCTAGCGGGGGCCTGAGAGCGCGCGGCATCGAATGGAACTGGAAGTCCTTCGCTCGGTAATAATGCATGAAACACTCGAGAAAGGGGTGGGGTGCGCTTAGATTGCTTAGTTGGTTACCAAACCGATACAAAAATGTGTTCCGGCTCCTTTCGAGTCGTTCTTCAGCATTCCCCAGGGCATCCTCATATCCCCAGTAGCTAAGCGCTTCTTAGTATCCCGAAAACCCCTCAAAAATCCTCAGTCATCAGCGTGACTCGAAACCCGGACCTCCGGAGACGAACACATTTGCAATCTAAGCGCTTAGATTGCTTAGTTGGTTCCCAAACCGATACAAGCGGCACCTATTATGCAATGAAGGCCGGGCCCTACACCCAGAGTATACCAGCGCTGAAATAGAGACCTGGAATTCTAAAACAGTTCCTGATAAATTTAAAACTGTATTTTAAACTGATGGCATACAAAATCTGTCATGCTGAATTCGAAACAGACTGTTTTAGTCGCTGAAAACCCGGTGGCGCAGGCGAAGAGGGCGCGCTCCGCCGCTCGAGAAGCTGATCCAGTCAGGATCGCTTCAAAAGAAGTTGAGCGCCTTTCGAAAAGGCTCAAGAAGGCCCAGGCGGCCAACGACGCCTTACCGGCACGGGTTTCTGTCCTAACGCCGGATCAGGAGGACCTCCTGGCAGCTCTGCGGGAGGACGTTCTCGCAGTGCTGCCAGGGCATAATCCAGAAAACGCCTACAGCGAGGAGCAACGGGCTGTACTGTTTTAGCACAGCCAATCGATGTTGGAATTGGAAAGCTCCTGAAACTCGAATTCGTGACAGATTTGATGATTGGCTGGATACGCCAGATCGACGCGAGAATTAAAGCTCCATCAAGAGAGCTCTTATCAGAATGGATTATTTCATCGCCCAGAAAAGATGGAGTCAAACTGGTCCAAATTCATGGAGCTGTGAAGGCTTTAATTACTACAACGATTAAATTCATTTCTCCTACATTGCTCTAAGTTTGTTTGGAACAAACTTGATCACAAACAGTGCAGCCCGTAATTGCAGCCCGTAATTGCCCCCCATACAGAGCTCGATCGACTGTCAAATCGGAGGCAGAAAGATCCTCTAAGACTTGCGGTATTGTTGTCGTACCGGTCGCCATCTGTCACACGAAAGACAACGAGTGCAGTCTCCTCGACATCATCGCCTACTAGATAGCAACCACAGTTAACCGAAAACAAACACTTTATCACTTTTTAGTATTTGCATCGCTCAAATCCTAACAACAGCATCCAGCTGGACAAAAGAGTCAGCAAACTTCATGTTTCTCACAAGTTCGGCATTTATCGCCATATGCAACAACAGCGATGTCGACAGGCTCACCGGTCGGGAGGTAATGGAGGCTCACCTCCCTCACCAAGCCGCCAAAATGGTCTATGTTGACAATTTATATACCGATCGACTCGGCCTGATGCAGGTTTTGGGGGGGGGGAGGGCGGTAGTTGCAAATGGGGAGCGCCTGCTTATATTGGTACTTGCGGGTGCTGTAGACGAAGAGCATTTCTTGCATAACTGTATCGATATAAAATGGGCTTTCAGATCACGAATCCGCTTACTCAGGACAGAGCAATACCTATAGCAGCATTTATAAACGAAATTCAAAGCGAAGATCAGATAAAGAAATGCTCTTGAAATGATGGGGCATGAAAGCAGTTGCATATAGTGGAAAGTTTTGCAATTTTATATAATTTTTGTGCTGTAGATGAAGAGCATTTTCTTGCATAACTGTGTCGATATATTTATATAAATATGTTTTCCCATGAAGCCGAAATAAATTAAAACACGAATCCGTCTACTCAGGATCGTGAAATACCTATATCATTGATTAAACGAGACCGGAAACGAAGAAATGTGGAAGAATGAAATGGTATGACGAATGATCAGTAAAAGAAACAATCGTACTTTCAAATTCGCGAGACCGTAAACTTTCACGCCCATTGCTTGGGCAACTTGAGCGATTCCCTATATAAAACGCTAAGAGCGTTTGCAAGGTGCATAAGAGCAAAGCAACCTCTGTTTCAATAGCATGCTCAAACGGGAATGTTGGAAAAAAAAGCCCTTCGCGTATCAAATCAGCATACACCATCAAAGCCGTTCCCCCAACGCCATGAATCTCGACCAAACCGTTTTCATCAATTCCGGTTTCTAAAAAAATAGTAATGCCATATCAGTTGGGATTTGCGATGAGGTTGCATAAGCGCATAACATACAGAATTTTTGAACACGTAAATGAAAGTCTTGAAAAGAAACGAAAGCATAGTGGGATGTTTATAAACGGTAGACTTACTAATATCGCAAAGAGATTCTCGATGCGTTAGCATGATGTGAGGATAGCCTTCGAACATTAGCTCACTGGGCCTCAAGCGTTCTTTGAAAGCAATCGAAGCAGGTGTCTCGCGCCAGTTGTTTCGGTCATAGCAGTAGCCATCGCTTTGAATGCAATCTGCACTCACAACCGGTTTCTTCGCAGCGAGCATGCGCTCGATAATATCAGAAGGATACTGACGGAGATCAGAATCCAGCCACAGTACAACATCTTCATCAGCTAAAGCGATCGATTGCAAATGGTTACGACATTTCGCCTGGACTGATCGACGTCGGCCCTGAATAGTGAAGCCATGACGATCTTGGCCTCTCAAAGCTTTGTTGCCATTGTTGAAGTTCTTTTTTATGAGCGTTAAGCGTCGGTATGCTCCGCGCCGTATTAACTCCTCGAAGTTGGAGTACACCCTTTCGTACGTGTCATCGTTGCTATCACCTTCGAGGATACCCAGCGACATAAGTGATTTCGGATACGTGATGCGATCTGCAGAAGATGATCGTTAACTGCAATACGGAAAGCAGCAACGCAAAATTTGAAAAGAGATAATAAAAATAGCGATACAGAAATCCTAAGCATATTCGATAAAAACATTTGTAAGCAGAAATTCGAAGCTATAGAAAGCACATACCAAGCAGAGCAAAGTATAGAGATAGATGTTTGGAGGAGTCCTTCATCGGGGTCAGAACTAGCACACGAACTCTGGGACGTCCCTGATCGACCGACTGATCAATAGTTTGTGGATTTGTTGACCATTCGCTGAGAACATCTCGAGGGGTTTGAGCTGAATTTACCCACAACTTGACATTGGTTCCAGTGCTGGAATATTGCATAGGGAGCGGCGGTTGATCCTGCTTTTTAAATATCACAATCCGGGCAGCATGAATATGTCCTCCCAGGAACGCCACACTCAGTAGATCGAGAACAATAAAGCTGGCAACGGCAATCAGAACCCAGGACTGGATCAGATGCCTGTCTGTGGGGAGCTTTGCTCGCCACATGCTCGCGGCAGCGTCCCTGATGCCCTTGAATTTGAGCTCCAGGGTTGCTAGGCTTATAGGACAGCCGAACGACCCCAAATCAGATGTGTTGCAGTAAAGAGTGACATCAACAACTGACTGCAGGTCTCAGGAGCGACGGGCGAAGGCTGCGCTTTCCTAAGCAAAGGGCCGATTATGTAAACGAAATATTTATATCAAATGGGCAT